>OOFC01049857.1:0-13688 GCA_900323345.1 Pseudochromis fuscus
GGAGAACAGTGATGGGAGGTGGTGGGAGTTTGGACGAAGGAGGGAGGAGAGGAAGGGAAGGAAAGGAGGGAAGGAAAGGGAGGAAGTGCAAAGGAAGCATTCGTCTTGTCGTCTCCCCGTGAAACCAGACTGAAAATATTCAGGACACATCCTGTTTTCAGGAATAACTGAGATGAGGTGAAGTCAGGTAGAAGTCACGACCTCCATACTCACTGGTTCCCACCACTCACATGAGGACGTGTCTTAAAGGAGCATTTCAACTTGGTAAACACATCACAGACATGACTCTTCAGTCTGGTGGGTGAATGTACAGAATCCTTAATGTTGGACAACATTAAAGTCCAGAAAGGACACATGTCTTTTAATCCTTTTAGCTCACATCTGTGGAGAGATTTGCCATCTTGTCCAGAGCGGCTTTAACCAATAGCGTCATTCAATCCACCTGTCAGTCATTCCCACCAAGGTGTGTTGACACTGCTGCAGATCCCAGCTGATTGCAGCTTTCTGCTCTGGTGATGAATCAGTTGGATTAATGTAAACAAAGTATCATTCATTGAGCCGATACTTAAAGTAAAACTTGCAGTAGGTCCATCATAGTCAGGTATCAGACTTCAAAACCAGGAAGATTTAGGGGAGGGCTTAGTTAGATTGACAGGTCTGATCTCCAGTGAAACCAGCATTGAGCTTCAGTCTCATCCACACTGGGCAGTGGCCCTCAAGTTCAGAGGTCAGCCCACCTTCTTCTGGCTCCAAACATCCAACAGGACCTCGCTCAAGTCTGAACTTTCTCCAGTCAAACTACAGTTAATCCCTGACCTGTGGATTTCTTCACATAGATCTCCTCTGGCTGTATTACAGATTACACAGATGATACACACGAGGCTCCTGGTCTATGAAGTGTTGTACAGAAGTGTGATGACCAGTGGTGGGAGGAGCGAACGCGCCTCGTCCCACCTCCTGAACGCCCTGCACTCAGCATCTTATTGGAAAACCCCACACTTTACAAATTTGATCCTAAATTTGTTCTAAACCATGTCCCACCAGTCTCCTGATGTCCTCTGATGTCCTCCTGCTTGTTGTCCTCCTGATTGGGACACCTCCATCGTCTCACACTCGTCTACCAGCTCCTCTCGCTCTTATCTATCCATCTTCATCTGCCCTTCCTTTACCCTCCTTCTCCTTCTGTGTGTTATCCATTCCTCTCCATCTGTGTCTCCTTTCCCTCTTTACTCTCTCTCTCCCCCACATGTGGTTTTGCTCTTCATCCCTCCTCCTCCTCCTCCTCCTCTCATCCCTCGCTCACATATGGTTTCTCTCTTTGGATCTGTGTGTGTGTTTGGTGTTACCCAGAGTTCACTGGGGCTCCCTGCTCTCATATATGTGTGTGTTTTACAGACAGAGATAGAGAGACTGTGTGTGTGTGTGTGTGTGTGTGTGTGTTAGGTAGAGTTCAGCAGGGCAGCAGCAGGTTATGCAACAGTTTAAAATGTGGGCCATTTCAAAGACGACTTCACCTCCCTCTCCTTGGATCTCAGACGCTTTTCTCTTTCTTCTCTTTCCTTGTATTTACCGTATTTCCTCCAATAGACGCCCAGGCCTTTAAAACAGCTGTTTTTGCTCTGTCCGACCTTCAAACTATTTTCAAGGCAGGATTTTATTTCTCATTTTCTCCGTTTCTCGACACCTCCTGTAACAGTTTTACATTAGAAATCCTTCAGGTGATTGTGAAACATTACAAACACTCGACTACTGGTTTTTATTTCAGGAAATATGGTACCTACCTGAATGTAAAACTGTCCATTGATTGTCCATGGACCTGATTGTATGTATAATGTATAGTCCTATTAATAACCACTTACAATACATGTATCTAAAATAAATAAATAAAAGATAACAAAAAGTGTCCAAGTCATGTTGTTGCCATCAGTAACGGCAACATCATTAAAAACAAAGCGTTTGGCTGAAGCAACATTAGATTACTTTTCTATCATCAGATTACTTTAAAGCTCCAGGTTTATATTTTCCTGCTTTTTAACTGGTTACCAGCTGTTACTCAACATCAGTGTGGAGCCGTCTGAGTAAACAATCTGCTGGATGATGCTGGACTTTCTGTTCTCACTGCTTAATGGATCATTTACTCTAAGATCAGAGTTGTTTTTCTCACACCAAGCCTCTCCTCCTCCTCCTCCTCCTCTCTGTCTTCACACAGTTACTGGATCTGTTCACTCAGTGGGACTGGTCCACCTATCTGGCCGACTATGGAAAACCCACCTGCAAGTACCTGAGAGTGAACCCCCACACTGCACTGGCTCTGCTGGAGAAGTGAGTTGGTGCTTCACATCTTCCTCTTCTGTTGTTTTGTTCTCAGATCCCATATTTCCTACTTTTATTTGTTTACTGAAATGATTAATTATCCAAATAGTTGCTGTCATTTTTCCTGCGTTTGGGATGGTTGTACAGCCTCCTCTGCTGTTTACCCAGCTCCTGCCTCTTAGCTCAGTGCAGCTGAAGGTGAACTGAACATCCATGACAGTCCAGGAGGTAGAGACTGCAGCAGCTCGGCTATGTGGAGTTTGAGTGGCGTGTGCTCACATCTGAGTGGAGCAGAAGGGGGCGGGGCCTTGATACCATGTGACCAGTGAAAAATGGCAGCATCCACTTTCTCAGTATTTTGGTTTCGCTTGTAGGAAACTTAAAGGTCGTCCATCTTTATTTACCATGATGGTTCAACACAAGGATCAATGTAAAAATGTGAACTGTTCGTTTTATACATTTTGTTCATATTATTTTCTAGTAGTTTCCTAAAATAACTTAATGACAATATTTTGAGGAAAAGTTTTGCAATCTAATAAAACACTTGAACATGATTGAACTTTGCTGCCACATGGACTCACCAGCACAGACTTCACCATCCATCTATGAGACTAAATGAACAAGTTACAGTTCAGTAAGTAACGGGCGTTAAACTACTCGTACTTTTTTGGAGCTTTAAAAGCTGCTGTCCTCCATCTCTCAGGGTCTCACAGTCTTACAAAGCAAACAAGTGAACTAACCACACCCCTACATCAAAGCACTGCTCTAAGACCTCCATCCATCTTTATCTCTTCCTCTGTCCTCTGTCTCCTCTCCATCGTGTTTTGACAGGTTGTTTAAGCCGTGAGTATCGTCTCTGCTCTGTGTGTGTGTGTGTGTGTGTGTGTGTGTGTGTGAGAGATGTTGGTTTCAGGCATGTGTAAAGACGACTTAGAGACTCAGTCCACTACTAAACAAACAGCTGCTGTTGTGTGAAATCTGTCTCACTGTAGGGTTTAGATACTTCAACTGCTGTGGTGATGATACTGATGTTTATCACAACAACAACATCATCACCCACATCCTCAACCAGCCACTGATTACAGAGTCTGAGCTGTGATGGAAACAGTGATGTAGCAACACACACACACACACACACACACCCTGCATGGACACAAGCTCTAATCTGCCTGTGAAAGTTTCCACACACACAGTCATGTAACCTCCTCCATTGTTGGGTACAGTACCGCTGACCTTCCTTAATGAGGCTCCAGAGGGTCCCCGTCCCGGTGGTCCCTCTGTGCCCAGGAGGAAGCTCCCTGCTGGGGCTGCTCTGCTGCTCCACTGGGCCCCTGAACTCCCCGGAGGTCCAGTCAGTGTTCTGCAACAACTTACACACACACACACACACACTCATGTGACAACCAGCACACAGACAGCTTTTCTTCTCAACAGGTGACTGTAGCAGGCGTGTGTGTGTGTGGGTCTGTGTGTGTTTGCACTGAGCATGCTCAGACGGTGTGGCCCTGTGTGGTTTGGTTTCATTAACAGCATTTAAACACTGACACTTTATCTGCTTTCTTTTCTTTTTACTCATTTTTGTCTCCGTCTTTTTCCCGTGTCCAGGATGAAGGAGACGAGCAGGAAGAACAACGTCTTCGCCCAGTTCAGGAAGACGGACAGAGACAGACAGAAACTCATCGACACCGTCATGAAGCAGCTGCGCAATGTCATCGCCCAGCATCACACCTGAGGCTGCCGTCCAATCAGATCCGTTCAACCAGAGGCTGATCTATGCACCTTAAGTCCCACAACCACGAAGAGAGATAACCTTCTACAGACCCTTCAGATATATGTCCAACCACCTGCATCTGATTTGACAGAATAATCCCCGTCCCACACTCAGAGTGAAGTCTGGTCTTATTCTATATTTTTGCTGCTGTATATATCCACCACAACCAACAACATTGATTTCTATGTGCCATAAAGTTCCACTGTTCTCCTGCTAAAATGCCACAATGACTGTAAATGTGTATTAATCCGCTGCTGAAACTAGTCCCCCTAGAAATCCACTGTTTACTGGTGTATGACTACCACACTGCTTTAGGAGCATACTGAGCCTGGGTTTAAATCAAATCTAATAATCATCTTCAAAGGGACAAAGTGAGGTGTAAATGTACTGAGAGGAAAATATACAACATAACCAGACTAACTCTGTATTGATCTTAAAGAAGCTTTGAGGAGAACAAGAAGTTTAACATGGATTCATATTGATGCAGCTAAAAGATAGAAACAGATATTAACAAGATAAATCAATCAAACCTCATTGTTTTACTTCCAGTTGCCAGGAAACTTTGTTGCTGTCACTCTGTTGTCGACATGTTTTGGTGGGAATTGTGAGTCTTTATATTTTTGCTGAGCTGACATCTACCTTCAGTGGCCGGGTGGAGCGGTCCAGCCTTTAATGGTCTTCCTCGTTGCTCTCTGTCACTGTGGCACAACAGAACGTATTGAATGTACATCAGACTCGTCTTCCGCTGCAGATTATTTTCATCATTTTGTTTCTGAGGTTGTTAAAGAGCCAGCACTGAACACAATGTTACTGCAGAATCCTTTATCTTCAGACTAAACGGGGGGATGTTAACGCAACATGGCAACCCCTCCCCCCTTCTACCCTCTTAATAAACAACCTGCAAACACTTGAATGGGCGACACTGCTCAGATCTGGCAACCTCATTCCCTCAATGTAACACCTGTTGGAAAAGAGTATGTGATGAAAGAAGGGGGATGCTGGCCAAACATGGCAACCCATTCCTCCCTTTGGGTTTTTTTTTTTTTCAGTGGTTTGAATGTTGCCTGTTTTCTACTCATCATGTGTATAACTAACTGGGTCTTAAACAGCAGGGGGGGATAACGCTCCAACCTGGCAACCGCTATAAAAATGTATGGTCTTCAGTTTGCAAAGAGACTAATTTGTATAGATTCATTGTACTAACGCCAAGCACACAACTCTGTGTCCTCCATATCATAATGCCAAGCTGTGTGTGTATGTGTGTGTGTGGCAACTTCTACACAACACACACACTTCTACACTTTATTGATTAATTAAAGCACAACACTTTTTACTTTAACACTCGGTTGTCTCTTGAACTAACAGGGGTCGTTTCACACTTTGTGTTGCTTTTTTTACTTGGGTGCAATAATAACATTGGAAACTGTGTGTGTGTGTTAAAGGGATTCAAACTTAGGGTGTGTGTGTGTGTGTGTGTGTGCTCAAAGGGAATTATAAGTCTTCCTCTAACAGTCGCCATGGTTATGATTTACTGTGCGACGTGTTGTGTGCGTTTTTTGTTGATTTAATTCATCCTGGGCAGTTGTGTTGTTTTTTTATGAGTTCAAAGGGAAATGGGCCGTCGATGTTGAATGTGCCTTTGCTGTATTTAGTTGTTTTTCCTGCCGGTGGAGCAGCGACACTGCAGTGTTTGGACTCTGGACACAACTCACTGAATGTTCACACTGACACCGACGAACATCTGGAAACACAAACTTCACTTTGTACTTTTTTTTTTTTTTTTTACATTAATTTGACTGTTTGCTGCTGTTAAAGTAGTAAAAATCCAAATGAGGAGTAATCAGTGTTTTATTGAGTACAATAACCAAGGACTTTTCTTTCCCAATCAGGTCTGAGTAACAAATAAATAACTAGTTGATGAGTAAGTTCATAACTTCTGGATATGAAAGGTGCAGAGAAAACTTTATTGCTTCAGTAGCAGAACGACGACAGAGTTTCATGCCACAGTCTGATGTCCTGAGTCCTCACTGCAAATGTTGCTGCTCCTTTCTTTTATTATTTTGTAAAACTTGTTATTGAGACAGAAGCACTGTTCACGCTGTTGTATTAAACCACTAATAAGTGAAACATAATACTAATAAAGTTGTGTCCAATATAAATGTGGAATAAACAGAAACTGTTCTGAACATCTTGGTTCTTTCATTTTCTTGTTGCATTTTGAAATAATTTGTTTTCGTCTGTGTGTTATCCTCAGTGTTGTTGATATTTTACTGAGACTAATATCTACAGCACAGCATCTGTTTACTGTTGGAGAGATGAATGCAGTTAATCAAAGTTCTCACTGAGGTTATCAGTTATGTAAAGTACAGTGTGTGATTACACAGAGTATACACAGTGTGTCATCCAACATCATCAAAAAGTCACAGTATAGTCATTAAAGGTGAAAAAGTCATATTCTAGTCATGGGGAAACTAAGGGGTAGTATACTGTGTTGTGCTGTTTCTATGGCGACCACGCTGAAGCTGAGTGAACGTGCTGCTGTCGCCTCCGACCTCTGGACACAGCCGGATCATCACTGGTTTCACCTCCTGCAGCAACACAGATGCAACGTTGTCATAACAGCTGATAAAACACTGACCCTACACTCATCCCTGTGACCTCTGACCTCTGAGTTCAGCGAAGCATCTGCTGTGAGGGACGTGACTCATTTTTTGTATGTGTGGTTCAGTGCTGCAGGTGGGAGGTGTGTGTGTGTGTGTGTGTGTGTGTGTGTGTGTGTGTGTGTGTGTGTGTGTGTGTGTGTGTGTGTGTGTGGGCTATAGTAAAGCAGTGGAGCGCTCACAGCTCAGCAATGCCTCACAAAAACCTCCCGGTCTCTTCCCGTTTTGTCTTTTCTGAACCTTTTGAACTTTCTCCTCCGCTGCACATTTCCAGTTTGAAACATTTTCCTCTAACATTCATGCACTGATTACATTCGTAGAAAGCTCCTTCTTCTCTCCTCCCCGCTCGGTGTCATCTTAACCCTCCCTGACCCGAAAAAATAACAAGAAAGAAGCTTCATCTATGGAAGCTGCAGATCTGGTGATGAGTCAGTCGGTCGTCACTTCATGGCTGACGACTCCACACGTTTCGTTCCTCCTTTCAGTTCCTTGTCACAGCTTTGTTTGGGTCTCGCTGGTTTGTTGTCAAGTTTTGAAATTTGGAAGAAATCTCTCCAGTGCAGATGTGATTACTGTGCACAGCTGGATGTGAGCTGCAGCTGGATGCAGAGGCTGCACCAATGGGTGGGGCCTTCACACAAATATAGCAGCTGTAGTTCCTGCAAGAGATGGGTGTGGCCACTGTGATGTCACTTGGTTTGTGGAGTCAGAAGTGACCATATTTGGATATGAAGGGAGGAGTCAGGAAGCAGGTCTGACCCTTGAACCTGAGGTCACTGTCCAATGCGAATGAGACTGGAGTCCACTGGTGAATGAGCCTTCACACCATGTACTGTAAATCAGTGGTCCCCAACCACCGGGCCGGGGACCGGTGCTGGTCCGTGGGGCAGTTGTTACCGGGCCGCACAGAACGAATAAATAAAAATATAACTTCTGTTGCATTGATTATTAGAGTCTGAAAGACATTTTATTTTGAAAGGAACGACCAGATTTTCTTCAGCTTAACTTTTGCCATTGCCTCTTGACAGGGCAATACGCTTGTCTCAGTCACGTGATAAAACATATCACATATAATGTCAGATACGTTAGCCAAAAAAAACACCCGCAAACTAGCGAAAATGAATAAAATACAAACATCTTTGGAGAGCTTCTTTGCAAAGGGTAAGAGGACAACTTTTTATGCCGGTCGTGTTATTGTATTTTCGCTGTATTTATCTGCCACACCTTGAAGGCCGGTCCGTGAAAATAATGCCAACATCAAACTGGTCCGTGGTGCAAAAAATGTTGGGGACCGCTGCTGTAAATCACTGGAGGTCAAAGCTGTCAATCAAACAAACCACGCCCCTAAATCTTCCTCTTCTTTAAGCCTAATATCTCCTTCAGTGGTTTGTATGTCCTGGGGATACAGTCATTCACATGTCCTCAGGTCATGTGACTTCATGCAAACAACCAAAAATATTCTCATAATTTTTTTCAAAATCCAAACTAACAGTCACATGAACAAAGACACGTACTAAGTGTTGTTATTTATTATATTTCAAAACAACAGAATAAATAGAAAATGTTAAAATTTGTCCATAAATGGGAAAAATGTATTCTGGGAGAAAAGAAAAGAAAAAATGATGAGAAAAATAGTCATCAAATTGGTGCATTTTAGCCCAGATACACGAGAAAACAGTTGATTTATTAATTAAATGAATACACTGGCTGAATATTTGATGGTGGTATTACACTCTTTTCCACAGTGGCTTCACTTTTGACACCTGGTGGCTACGTCCATGTTTTATATACAGTCCATGTCCTGATGAGGTTCATGAATCTGTTAAACTCATAGGAGGAAAAATCAAAAGATTCATTCATAACGATTCTTCCTCAGAATCACGAATGTGCAAAAAACAACAAACCAACATCAACACATTCAGGACTGATGAAAAATATCATCCTTAAAAAACACCCCAAACTAACAGAAGAAGAAAGTCAATTGGAGTTTTTTGAAGCCAGCCTCCAGTGGTCATCAGTGGTACTGCACTTTTATACAATCTGTGACTTCATGGGAGAAATATATTAGCCTCAGGGCTTCATGCTAAACCAAATTTCATGTCAAATTTTTAAAGTTTTCCCAAGAAGAAGCCTCGTTGTTGGAGGTAACGACTGAATTTATTGTGTATTTTCAATCCTTTTAACTCGTCTGAAAGAACTTCAGACACAGACCATGAATCTGATCTTCATCCAGCTGCTCTCTGAGGCTCCTGATGTGTTTGGCTGCTCTTAAAAAGACAAAAGACAGCAGAGGAAATGTGGAGATTGTTTCATTGGAGTCTGGATGCACGTGCACGTGTGTGTGTGTGTGTGTGTGTGTGTGTGTGTGTGTGTGTGTGAAAGAGAGATCTGCTTCTTCTCACATTTGCCAGACCACATGAATCTAAGACACACCGCTGTCAGAGGAGCAATAATGAGATATAACACACACACACACACACACGCTGCAGCTCGTGCTGTTATCACACTGTAACACGTCTTGTAAAGCTCAAAGAAAAGGAGACTTTGAAATGATGGGCTGAACGTGCTCAGTTAAAGACTTTGATGGGGAGTGTGACGGAGGTGATAACAGCAGCAACGAGGCAGAAACACTGAGGAATAAAAAACCTTGAACTGTTTCCAGATCTGCTGTAACTCTCCTCTGTGTCCTTCTCTTCATCTTCAGAGCTGATGTTTATTACAATTCATCACACGTGACTAAAAAACAGTTACATGGAAAACTTTAGTGCTTTAGTTTTTATAAAATATGTCCAACATCAGCTGAACTGACTTCAATTCAAAACTCCTCATTTTCAATCCTGAAATATTCAGTTGACATTTTATCCACAAGTCATTGTGATGTCATTAGATGAAGTCAACTCTTCTTTAAGTGATCAGGTCCATCTGAAAACTATTAACAAGAGATTAGGCTGAAAAAGGGGGAGGGGTTAGGGGCGTGGTTAGTTTGATTGACAGATGGTTTGGAGCTCATTCACCAGTGAATTCCAGTATCATACCGTATATTTCAGACTATAAGGGGCACTTAAAATTCTTTAATTTTTTCAAAAATCGACAGTGCACAGTATGTATTAATTCTGAGACTGATTTTTTATGTCATACATGATGCTCAACAATCTGTCAAAATGTTTTAGTACGACTTTGGTAATCTACCAAGGATTGAGCATTACGGCTGCTGTAGTGAGGAGCCTCGCGGAGTAATATATACTGCGCTTCAACATGACATTACGATGTGTATAACGACCTCAGAATGACACCTGTTAATCACCTTATGTATGAAAATAGACTAACTCAGTCCCAATCATTGATTGCCTTATAATCTGGTGCACCTTTTGTCCAAAAAATACAGCACATATTAGGAAGTGTCCTGAGGGTTCAAGGGTCAAACAGTTCAATCTATTCTATTGTTTCCTATTTTGTTCAGTATCTAATGATATATAAATGTTTTCAGACTTGAGTTATACTTTACTCTCATCTAGACTCTTGGCATCGAACATGACATCATCTACATTATTTAGACAATAAGGAAATAAACCTACATTTCAGTGATAACAAAATATCTTCATTAAGTCTTAAATTGCAGACGTCAGGTGTTAAAAGTCATTTAATGATCTTACTTTGAATTTCAGACCAGCTCCTTCTTCACTCAACACCTGAGCTCCTGCAGAGTATTTGTTGTTTACATCTTCTGCTGCATTCGTTTTGCTTCGGATTAAGGTCACCTGAGGTCGTCCTGGAGTCATTCGAGGTCAATCAAAAGAGCCACAAACACACACAAAAGCAAAACGAGTCTCCCACTATCTGTGCTCCTGTCACTGCTACACACACTATCTGTTCATCTCTGTGTGTTGTGTTGAATCAGCTCACTGTGTGTGTTATCTCCTGTGTGATGTGTGATGGTCTGCTCCAGCCGACGAGGAAGAGCTAAAAATAGAAACACAAAGTCGTTGTGTAACGTGCTGGAAAAACTTCCTCCAAATGTAACGTGAAGTCGAGCGTGAAGCAGCAGGTGGAAGAAGAAGAACATGTGGACCTCCTGCAGCACTGTGGACGTGAAGTGTCCAAACACACCTGCACAAATCTGAACATCACTTCCTGGTTCAGGTCTGGTTTGCATGTCGTCTGAATCGGTGCATCAGATATGAGTGAGTTCAACTGACTTCCTCCAAACACAAAGATCAACAGCTGATTAAAAACCACAAGATATGAATGAAACGCTCAGAGCTCAGGTCACCATAAGATTACATCCACTCATGGTCTGAACCCCTGACCCCCTGACCCCCGTTCTGCTCCGCGACCTCAGGGTCCAGGCTGAAACTAAAGGGGACCGAGCCGCCTCCCTGTGGAGCACCCTCCTCATCACTGTTTGTGGAGCACCCTCCTCATCGCTGTCTGCGTCTGTGGAGTCACCTCCTCCATTTCAAAGTTCTTCACCCCTCAGTCCAAACTGGCTGTTGAAGAGAGTTAAAGGGTTATTACGGCTATTTTATGGCAATTTCTGTGCATCACATGTGTTTTGTTATTTTGCTTTGTTTGTTTGTTTGTTTGTTTGTTGACGCTGGTTTTAAAAACAATTAAAGTTTCTTCTTATTTATTATTATGACACAAATGTTTCAGTTGAATGAGAAGCAGGTTTAACTTTTACAACACAAACCAAAACCACAGTGACCGAGATTTTAAGCTACGTCTGCTGAGAGTGTGTGTGCTCAAAAACGCTGCTGTAACACACACACACACACACACACACACACAGGAGTCTAATGAAGACAGATGAGACAGCACACACACTTCTCCCAGCCTCCTGGTTATTGATGAGCTCGAGGGGTCAAAGGTTAAAGAAACACCAACTGTGTGAAACTTTTACTTTCTCTCCTCTGTCGTCGTATTTTTCAGGTGAAGGACAAAATGTTTTTATCTTTTTTATTCCTCCACTTATTTTACTTTTCATTTCAGTTTCACTTGTGTCTTTCTGCTTTTCCACATTTCTTCATTTCTTTTCATTTCTGATTGATCTGAATGTGTGAGAATGTTTCCAAAATTAATGCCATGAGTAGATTTTTTATTTTTCTCATGTTGCCTTCATGTTCATCCTTGTTCTGTGAGATCCTGTGCTGTTAGTAGTTATTTATTTCAGTTATTTATTGAACATATGTAGATACAAGTTACAGTATTTCAACACTTCTGGTTGGAAGTTTTTAGTTGAACTTTTTATTTTATATCAGTAACTCGCGAGTTTGTAAAATATGCACATAACACCCACAGCTTCTGTAAAATATTCAAGATTCACTTGGTTTCATGTAAAACTGTTTATTCAAAATCAATCATGTGAAAGACCTAACCCTTACAGAAACAAACATATGAATTTCCCATGTTATTCCCATGTGATCCCATCTTCCACATGTCATCACATGTAGCACCAAACGCACCAGTGGGTGTCTCCTTCACACACTTTGATACATACTTTGATTTCACACATTTACACCATGAAAATGTTCCAAAGTCACATGTTTCCCATGTGCTCTGCACCTGTACAACATTTTTTTCACATGTGATTTTCCCATGTGTTCACATGTGTTTTTTTACAATGTGAAATTTATGTGTTTTTTTCTGAGGTTTGGCTCCATTCAGAATGAAAATCATGTAAAAATTAAATAAAGTCAAGTAACATTTGTTTGTTAGTTACAGTATTTCTTGAAGAATCAGAGTCTGTACATGAATAAGTAGATACGAAATACACTGTTTCATGTGTTGTTTGGTTGTAAAACTAAGGAAAGAAGAAGCTTTCATCCAAAGCTTGGACACACTGATGATAATACTGTTGCTGTTGTGTGTGTTGCTTTAACTTTAAAGATTTAAACGTCTGCGGAGCTGCAGCGTTTTGATTTTACGTGGATGTGAACTGCTCCTTCCTGCTTTACTAAAAACTCTGAATCCATGTTTCCCCGACTGCTGCAGTTTCTTCTCTGTGATGAACGCAGCAGAAAACATTTGTTAAAGTAACTTGATTTCAAACTGGAAATGTCCTGAGCTACAGAGCGACCACATGATTCATCTCTCTGTCTCGCTCTGGATGCCTGTGGTCCTCTGAAACTCTTCATCCCTCCTCCTCCTCCTCCTCCTCCTCCTCTCTCATCTCTCTCATCTCCTATCGCTTCATCTCTTTCACTCTCATCCACTGTGTGTTTTACTAATATTCCCCAAAAATAGCTGCGGCCTGACCAGCAAATCCTCCTTTCTCTGCTGAAAGACGACTACTGTGTGTGTGTGTGTGTGTGTGTGTGTGTGTGTGTGTGTGATGCCCTGCCAGCTTTTCAACTCTTTACTTATTTATTTTTTTGTTTTTGACCACATATGAAGAAAACTGAATTATAATGGAGCCATTATTGAGGCTTAGCAAAGACCTGATCTCGGTGTGTGTGTGTCTGTGTGTGTGTGTGTGTTTGTCTTTGTGGGTTTCTGAGGACATGTTGGCAGGTCCTCACTTTGGGACTGACCATGTGGTTGAGACATGGTTTGAAGGATTAAACTTCTTGAGGAACGCATGATGTTAGTGAGCGTCCTCACAAAGATAGAAGTACAGGCCAGTGTGTGTGTGTGTCTGTGTGTGTGTGTGTTTGCTGGATTTCTCCCCTGGTGTTCACGGTGAATACAAAAACATTAAAGTGTCGGGCAGCATTACTATAATTGCCGTTTTAGATCTGATTCGATACAGACGTCTCTGGGGAAATTTTCGGAAATGTGTGTTTTTCGCTGTGTGTTTCTGTGTGTGCGTGTGTGTGTGTGTGTGTACATTAGCTTGTGGGCGAGCGACACACACAGAGATGGAGAGCGAGCGAGACAGTGATGCAGCTGGGAAACTGACTAACTGATTAGCGTTATGATTTCTGGGAAATGAGCAGCGTTACACA
>OOFC01049857.1:15491-30476 GCA_900323345.1 Pseudochromis fuscus
CAGAAGGAACACATACACACACACACACACACACACACACACATCACGCTGACCTAATGAACTCTTCGCTGAGGGTGTTGTGTCATCACGGCGAACTGCTGCTACATGTGTTATCTATAAACCGCTGATTAACAACATGTGTGTGTGTGTGTGTGTGTGTGTGTGTGTGTGTGTGTCAGGGCAGACGTGTTATGTACATGTGTAAGTCACGGCGTTTGTGGGAAATGGGTTGCCATGTTGTTCGCTCACGCTGCCCCACGTGGAGAACAGACCTCAATAGTTTTGTGATGTGTGTTTGGTCTCGTTGGCACCGAGCAGCGGCAGCGGCGGCGGCGGGAGATCCGACACCTTTAGACACATTTACAGATTCATCGTGTGGAGCGGCGAGGTGACGAACCCTGTGGTGGTGCCCAGTGAAAAACCAGGCTGAGGTTTAATCTACTGAACACCATCCATCAGAGAGAGAACTGTTTGCTACAAGTTAAACGTACAGTGTTTGGTTATTAATTACTTTTACAGAAGCAGAACCAGAAACCTTCCCCTGACCCTGAATAAAATCATTTTCCGAGGTAAAATGAGGTCATCTCTTCCAACCAGTGATGAGTTTCCAGTTTCCTGATAATCCAGGAAGTTACGAAGGTTTTCTCAGAGGAAAAGTTCAAATCCCAAGTTGATCAAGTCGATGCATCTGCAGCAGCTTGGCTGATGTTTGGCTGATTCTCCAACTATCAAAGAATTTGTGTCTCAGGCAGAGAAAAGAAAAACAAAAATGCATTTGTCCTTTTTTATTCATGCTGCACTTACTACACACAAAGACAAACTTACAAAAATTCTGAAAGATAAATGACTATTTCTATTATATAAAATATGGTTTCATATTGAGTGTTTTTGCTACATGTCCTTTGTCCCTTGGACAGGTTTCAGACTCTCAGTCCCTCATGAGAGTGAAATTAAATTTGATTCAACAGTAACTTTATTAACAAATGGCAGAGAAATTCCTTATTTTAATGAAAAATATCATGTGCTTGAAAGATATATTAGTGTTTTATTTATTTTTCATAAAAACAACACCTGTCCAGAGGCATCACTGTCATCTCCACCACCCACTACAAAATGTAACTTGTAACTTTTTTTTTAACCTTTGTTTACTTGCAACCACATCAGTTGTCATGTGACAGGAGCTGATGGCAGGTTAGCAGCATTAGCTTCATGCTAGGAAGGGAAACAAGAAACAAATCAAGGTAAATTTTTTCAAAACCAAGAGAAGGTTTATTGGTCGTCATTTCCAAACACCTCATATTTCCTTTAAATGTACAAATAATGAGAAAAATATCATTTTATATTGTGTAATTTGAGTACATTTTATGCTAAATCTAAAGCAGAGATTAGCATGCTAACATGTCGTGAGATTTTAAAAGAAATGCCGAACAATGTCATTTCCATCACTTTATTTATTATTTACTTATTTAAATATATAATATTCATGTAATTTCATTGCAACCTCTATCAGTGAATGTTTCTACACATTGTGATGAAGTGGAACAAATTTAAATATTTCTTAAAATATGTGTTGGATTTTCTTAAAAATATCATGACCAAATTTGTCTTTAGTTGCAGAATCATCCATTTGTTGTTGATACTGAAGCTGATGCTGAACATGCTGTTAAACAACATTAAACATAAATACATGAAAATCATTAAGAGTAAATGTTGTTAGCAACATGAAGAAAAGTTCGTACCACAGCATTAACACAAAAGCTTGAAGTGCAGTAAACATCTTCAGTTTTAGATTTTTGGTGCTTGTAATTCATGGACTGTACATGGAGTGGATGAAGCTGTCGTGAGGTCATCCACTCAGTCCATGGACTCGCATTTTGAATCCAGGGGTTTGGTGTTTGAACATGGCCTGACCCTTGAACCACAGGACTCAGTGAATGATCCTCCAAACCACCTGTAAATGACTGGAGAGCAGAGCTGTCAATCAAACTATCCACCCCCCTGAAACTAACTCTTTTTGAAGTTTAATATCTCCCTAATGATCAGTGATTTTCAGATGGACCACCATCACTGAGAAGGAGAGTTAACTTTATCTAATGACATCATTGACTGAGGATTTTTGAATGAAAGTTTTTTGGAGCCAGCATCTCGTGGTTGTCGGTGGCATTGCACTTTTTTCATTTCGACATTGGCTTCACTTTTGAAACTCCGTAGCTACGTCCATCTCAATTCAAATTGTGAGATGATGAAATTCATTGTCCTGAGTGCTTTAAAACAAGAAATAAAAGAACCAAAAACCCTAAAACTAACAGAGGAAAGTAAAAAAACCAGTGTGGGAAGAATGAGACTGAAAACAAAAAAAGAGAAATTAAAGAGAAAATCACAAGTTGGTGGAAAAGATTAAGTGTTGATTTGAAGGAAGACAACAAAACAGGAGATCATCCGTCTTCAATTTCTGTCAAAATTTCTAAAACTTAAAGGATGCGTTTAGATTTAGCGTCGCTGTCGTCACATTTTCCCTCCTCGCCTCACTTGCTCCTGTCGTTTATCACTTACTCTGTCACTGAAATGTGTTGTTGCTGCGTCTCCGTCCTCCCAGCGTCCTCCTTCCTGTCCTTCTTATTCTTCTCCATCAGACGGTTTCATTTGTCACATCAAAGCAGCTGCTTTAATCCCTCTGTTGTGTTGCGTCATCATATGTCGCCATGCCATCTGATGAGGGTGGGTTGAGGTCTTTCTGTGTCTCTCTCACACTCTGACACAAAAAGATATCCTCTTAATTTAAACCATCCTCCATCCCCACCAGTAGCCTGATGGTTCCCTGTGGAGCTCTCCAGGGCCAAAAAGTCGATTACTCTTCAAAAAGGAGGAACAGATTTTTGGTTAAATGACTCAGGAATCACAACAGATGCTCATAAATAATGAGTTTGGTCTGTTTTTCTGCATCAAGCTGGAGTTTTAGTCGAACCTTAAATCACATGCAGTGGCAGATTCTCACGGACTGAAAACCTCCAGATTCGCTGCTCTCGCTAAAATGAACTTCAGTTGTTGGGTCATAACTTTGTTCAAAAACCGATAATTTCTGATCTAAACTATGGTGAAATTACAAGATTTCAGGTTTGTCCACAGGCAGCAGTCGTTGCTCTGACAGCGTCAATTATCTTACAAATCCTGCACAAGCTCAACTTTGACTGAACACACAACTCATCATGTTTTTATATAAGTCCACAGACAGTTTGTAGAAATGTGACATAAAGATGAGGCCAAAGCAGAAGTGAAAAAGAAAGAGAAAATCTTTATTCTGTCAAAACACACAACAAACTTACATTTATACCTCACATATACATCCAGGCCCCTCTGAACAACTCACACACACACACACACACACACACATATCAGGACCCTGTGACGTGCATGGACAGGTAGGGGGTCAGGGCGCTGTCATTCATCAGTGCACCTGGAGCAACTGGGGGGGTTGATGCCTTGCTCAAGGGCACCTTGACAACTTTTCAGCGATCTGCTGGAGCTTCTGATGTCATCATCAAGGGACGGCAGTGGCTCGGTGGTAGAGTGGCTGTCTACCAACCATTCGATTCCCACTCTCCCCAGTCATTATCGGTAGTCGGAGGGGGTCGTAGACACAAATTGGAAGCCACACCTCTGTCAGTCTGTCCCAGGGCAGCTGTGGCTAGCTTAGCTTATCACCACTGGTGTGAATGAATAATGGTCTTTGATCTATCTATCTATCTATCTATCTATCGGTGCCTCCTTGACTGGAGGGAGTCCACCGTTTTGTTGTTTTTTACAGAGCACAATCAAAACATATCTCTGCAACAGTGGGTGGTTACAATCAGCCGACAAAATGAAAAACAAAAATTAAACTATAAGAAGCTCAGACTCAACAAATCTCATCAGAATGTTACAAAAGACAAAAACAAAAAACAGAAAACACAAGTAGAAAAGCACGAACCTCCACCAAGGTATAATCCAGCTGCAGTGATGATACAGACTGAACATTGTTGCCCTCTTGTGGTGAAACAGCAACCTTACTTTGTTACGACAACAGGATTTTATGGGATTTTTTTTATGACAGAATCTTCTCTGATGTTTTACCCGACATGACTTTGTTTCCTGAGTAATATCCATGAAGATCTGTTTGTCTGTAATGTTGCTAACAAACAGGTGAAACATAACCACAACTGTTAAAACTACAAAACACAAATAATTTAAATTTAAGATTTTATCTGTATGGTGTTTATTTGACTATGGAGCTTCTTTAAGGACCCACAGACGTCTGCTCGCTGTATTATTTACCTGTTTCATATTTATGTTTGAAGTAAACTGTCACTGATTGGAGGAGGTGATCTTCCTTTTAAACTGTTTCTCATCTGTAGCGAAATTTGAACAACGTTCCCATCATGTAAGACAAAATAAAATAAAGTCCAACGTCTTGTCTGTCTCTTCCTCTGCAGCCACAACTTGAAACATCGACGAGACGAATTAAGTTGTCACACACTGACCTTGAGGAGCTGTATGTGAAACCCACATCCTAGTTTTACTCAGAAGTCTTCCCACAAGACCCCATCCAGAAAATTTGGTGAGGAGTGGAGGAGGGGTGGGGGTGGGGGATGGAGTGGCCACTTTGTACTTAATTAGTTCAAGGAATCTGTATGAAATCCTGTTGAACCGCACTTAGTCATTGACCCTGTATCCTGCAGGAATCACAGCATAGATCTTCTTCTTGGTAGATTGAATGTCTACTGTTCAGTGTCTGTCATTTATTTTCTATAAAGTGCACAGGTCTTCAATCTGTAACACATGACATGAAGAAGTAAATAGAAATGTGTGTTGTTGTGTTGGAAACTCACTTTTTTGATAATAAAAACCAGACTTTTGACCTCCTGTGAACTCTCAGGTCGGGTTCTGCCACCGCCGGCACAAAAACAGCCACATTAATCTGACATTTGAATGTTTATTAACACTGAGAACAGCACATGAGGATATAGTTCATTAGCAGCAGGGCAGATTTATCTGATTCCACCAGATCAACACACAGAGCGCCACGTGGAAAACCTTCCCCAGTGAAACGAACCATCGGCCACATCTGTAACCAACTGCTTGGGTAATGTGTCTGATCTTTCTTCACGGTGGCTTTCCTGTTGTTTTGTCGTCGTTTCGTCTTTTGTTCAGTTCTTGCCGGGTCACATTTTATCGTTTGGGGCCCGCAGCCGCTCTGCTGAGGCTACATGCAGCTTTTATTTTGTTGACGAAGGTTAACTCAGAGTTCAAATGAAGATAAATAAAAATGAGCAAAGCTAATTGGTGCAGCCTGTGATTACATAGCAAATGGTTCACTAAGTCATTTCGTAATAATGATTAAAAAGTTTTTCCGATGATTGTCTTTTTCCACAGTCAGCACGTCCAAAACTGATCTGTCCAAAGTGACGTTTTCTTATATTCAGTTATTTTGTTATTTAACCTCATAAAACCTGAACAACAAACTCCACATGCAGTCAAAACATAGTCTCTCCTTGTTTGAACATTTTCCTGATGCTAAAATCTTTCAAAGGAAATATCATATTCATATTCATTTGTAAGGCTCATATTTGTCTTCTCTGTTTAAAGAACCTGTTTCTGTTCATTTGTAAGTTTTTGTCATTTCTTGTTAAGTTATAAATGCTCCAAGAGCTTTGACCTGAATCTCACACTCTTGAGACAATTATTTAAACCCCAGTTATTGAGGATGATGCTGCTTCCCAGATCAACAATGAGATTTTTAATATTATATTTTTTAAAAAACAATTTGGGTTTACTTGTTTTTTAAAAGATATAAAGCTGCTCTTTTTATTTTTGGAGTGAGACGTGGAAATAATTCATATCTTGTGATTTGTCTTTCAGAATTTTTTCCAATATGAAGCTTTGTTCACACCAAATATGAGGCTGATTTTCACCTGCTGACTGATTCTGGAGATCACACCTGAATATTCACCCTCCACAGTCGATAGAAGTACTGAATTTTTTGCTCAGGCTAAAACTTTTTCTCCTTTCGTGAATTCATGTCTATTCACATCTTTGTATTCACTTGTTATGTATAACAGAAATTTGCTTTGTAATTTGTATGAACACTTTACTTTCCTATCTGTATTCAAAGGTAAACCAAACACTGTTTACTCAGTTACACTGACTGTATTTTACTCTGGTCATGTTACAATATTTAACCAATAAACTACAAACAAACTAATAAAATTCAACCATCTGCAAGTTGCAAACATTCTTTACGTTGTTGCATATATACATGTTGCGTTGTTACATATATAAAATAAATATATATTATAAATAAATATAAACCTGATGCCTACATTACCCACAATGCAACTCAAACGTCCAATAGTTTGGTCAGAGCTCATGTTGATTTCATCTTTCAGTAGCAAACAGAAATGAAGCTAAAAAGCCTCCACACACTCCACACACTCCACACACTCCAATTATAACTAATAACTCTAAGTCTGAACAACAGCCTGTAAACCATGGAGTTCTCCTTTAAGTGAACTATCTGTATATTTCTTCCAGCGCTGCTCTGTCCTGATCACAGAGGTCAAAAAGTTACCCAACATATTTTGCATCCACCAAACTCTCACCGCTGCTGTGTGCCAAACCTGCCCAAATTTGTCCTAATTCGTAAATCGCTTGTGCTCCATCAACAGATAATAGCAACCCTCCGGCGCTGACCGATCTCACCGGCTGGGACTTTCGGTAATTCCCTCCCCCCTGTTTTTGTTTTTGATACCGACTGAAAAAAAAACCTGAAGCACAGAAAGCAGCGTCCTGATGACGCCTGACGAGCTGAAGTCTCATGTGTCGAGCAGAGAGCAGATTCGTTTCTGGGTGTTAGTCGACACTTTATTGAGCTTCATCAGGAATCATCATGTGGCTGCGCTGCCTGTAAATCATCTCACTGTGAATCTTACTGTAAGTCTGGTCTTTATGTGTGTGTGTGTGTGTGTGTGTGTGTGTGGTGAGTCAGAGCGTGGTAGGTGATGATGTCACAGCTTGGTGATGTCATATGATAGTTAGCACTGTAATATAAGTCAGGCTGTAAGGTCACCAGGGGGCCATTAAAATGTGTGTGTGTGTGTGTGTGTGCTTGTTTTACTGACATTATGGGGACATAAGGCTGTGTATAAAGTCACAGTTTGGGGACCAACTTCATTTTCAGGACATAAAACGTCCTCATGATGTTAATTATTAAACTTTAGGGTGAAGGCTTAGTTTAGATGAAGCTTAGTTATGATCAATATGACCACGAGTTTCCAGGAAATGAATACAGGTCAATGTAATATCATCCTGAAGACATAATGAGGTCATTATTAACTGTCTTGTACTTGACTTCCTCATTCAATCCTCTCCTTCCAGCTCTGTTTTTAAAAAGTCACATTTCTGTTGTGTGCATTACGTAGTAACACTTTGATGAGGCTGCAGTAGTGAAAGGTGGAGGACATGGGAATCATGGGAATCATGAGAAACTGTCACAGCTTTTGTTTCTTTTCACACGTTTTCTTGTTTTTCTGCTTAACTGAGGTCAGTGTCTTGTCCTTTTGCAGGACAGTCACTGAATCGAGTCCTGTTGATGGAGCAAACATCCTGAAACCAACAAACAATTACAGAAATAACTTATACTTATTGATTTATTTTAAAATTTTATTTTAACTTTATACACACTTTTGATTCAACTGTGCTTTGTGGAGGGGCTATAGGGGTACCAGCAGCAAACCTACATCACTGAAAGAAGCAGACATATGTAAGTTAAAAAATACAACATTTGAATAATATTGCACACAATATAACATATTAATAAAGGAACTGCACACAGATACACTCAAAATAAATCTAATGTGCAATTGTCTCAGGTGGCTGACTGATTACTTCCACAATGAGACTCACAATCATGAGTATTTAATGTATATTTTACAGTAAAGTCAAATATACTGTACCTGTATATTCATGTCTCCTTTCTTATTACCATGACCTCTCTTTCCTTTCTCCGCACATCGTGTGTGTGTGTGTGTGTGTGTGTGAATAATGATGTGTTGCAAGTGAACGTATTTTCAATTTCCTCTGACCCTGGAACAACCTTTAACAACCCAAGTGTTTAGCTTGGGCTTTAGAGGGCTTAGTGGGACACAGGAAGTGAACATGAGAGCACACACACACATACACACACACACACACACACACACACTCTCTTTTCTTTCCACCACTGACTGTCACACATGCACTGTCTCCACTTAGGCCAACTGAGGTAAGCGAGTGTGTGTGTTTAGGTAAAGTGTTAAAAGCTTAAATGGACATAGCTGTGGAATGTAAAGATAAGGCATCTGTGCTTATACAATGAAACACACACACACACACACACACACACACACACACACACACAGTCAAGCTGCAGCCACACCAAAGTGGTAATTATCTAACTTACACACATAACGGCGTTAACGGGCTAAGTAGCGGCCAAATCTTCCCATCCCCTGACCTGAAATGGAAACAGTGGAAGTCTGAAACATTATACAAGAGGTCGTGACCTTTGTAATGGAGCGGATGAAGTCACCTACAGCTCCAGTGGAGGATTTTCAGGAGGGCAGGGGTTTGTTGATTGTGTGTGTGTTTTGAAACTATTTAAGTCGGCGTTACCTTAAACCTCTGCTCTACTTTAAATAAAAATGAAAACTCCATGACTCTCACAGCAGAAGTTTGTGAATCAGCTTTGAATCAGACGACTTTTATCTTCATTAGCAACACTCCTGCTTCACTTCCTCTAAAAACTCTGATCCTGAAAGAACTAAATGACCAGATTGTGTCTGTAACATGCACATCTAGAGATAATGCTTTGTGAGGGAGTCACTGGGACCAGGTCACAACCCCAAATATACATCCATTGAAGGCCTAATGTCTCCTTAATGATCAGATGATTTTCAGTTGGACCAGATCACTGAGGAGAAGAGCTGACTTTAACTAATCACATCAGATCACATCCATCCTTTTATTCACATTCTGTCTTATTTATTTATGTTAGCTCAAAACACAACAAGTAGTTTATGTGGCCAAACTGAGCCATGGTTATACTACAGCATCGTCGCATCATAAAGATGACTTTGGATATACATGCATGTGACTAATATAGAACATTGTATTTTTAAATAAATCAATATGCAGCATGTTTCTACAGAATTGTTTTGGATTCACATGAAAAAATCAAAATCTGCTCTGTTTCTCTGAATTAACAAGAAAATTATCTCGTAAAAAGAAAAAATGATTTTATGAAAAAATAAAAAATCGTCTGTTTTTCAGCATTAATGGGACAGTGGTGCATTAATCCAAGCAGAACCTCTCCATGAAACCTTTGATGGAAACAAGAACCGACTCTTAAATTTAATCCACTTTTATTTCTGTTTTGGTTTGAGACATTGGGAGATACTCTTGTCTTTAAGTCGTGTTGATGGATTATTATTAGTTTGTCGACTCTGCAGCTGTTTACACGTAAACATCGTTCGGATCTGATGGATGTTTCTCCAGGAACAACTTGGAAGATACAGCATGCTTCAAATAGAGCTGAATTTTTTTATAATTTATTTTTTCTGGTAATTACAACAAAATGATCTCGTTAATTCAGAAAAACAGAGGTGAGTTTTTAATTTTTTCATGTGAATGTAAAACACTTCTGGATGTTTCTGCTTCTTCTGAGCTTTGTTTTCCTGCTTGTGCTTAGTTCAGCTGCTTTGAGTTTGATGCTGGATGATGCTGTGAGAAAATTACTTGGTTAATGTCATGTCTTTGAAACGATAAAGCAGGTACCTGGATGATATCTTGTAGTAGAAGCTGAATATAACAGCATTAGGATCACTTCTAAACAAGCATCAACAAAGACTGAACTGTTATTAACATGATACACTCAGTTAAAGCTGCAGTTAAGCTCAACAAATCTTAGTTTTTCATAAAATTTTTCTCACTTTCTAGTGCTCAAAATAAATTAATATCTACACGAAAGCAACGTTTGGTCCTGAGGACACCCGGAGAGGTCATAGGTCGTTTATTGAAAGTTAAGAACAAACTGTGCACCACATCTAATCTGTCCATTCAGCACATATGATGTATAAAAACTATGTCTAAATACAATAAAAAACATCTTTCAGTGGCATTTTTCTGTGTGATTATGGTTTCTTTCCTGCTGCCAACAGTGAATATTACATCACTGTTGCAGCCATAATCACAGTAAAGAATCCCTGCTCGGGTATTAGTGATATAATGTAACTGAAACAAACACACAATCCAAGATAATGACCGTGGAGGGCATGTGGTGGGGGACTGGCCGAGGGCTGAAACAGTGAAGAGACAGATTAACTCTGTCAGACGCTGATTTCCCTCGAGACCTCAAACTTTTTTCTTTCCTTCCTGTTTGTTCAGTCAAAACAAGAAAACAGATAAAAACCTGCAGATCTGTGTCACTGTCCGTGGTGCTGACCCTGCCTCCAGCTCACCTGCAGCCACCTGAGGTCAAGCTCTGATTCAACTGTTCGATTCACCGAGGTTCGATGCAGCATCAGGTTTTTATTTTGAAATGTCATAAAATGTCAATAGAATATAAAATAAAAAGGTGAAATGTTGTATTTATAACACAAGGCAGGACAGCAGAAACAGAAATTA
Source organism: Pseudochromis fuscus (assembly GCA_900323345.1). Classification (NCBI taxonomy): domain Eukaryota; kingdom Metazoa; phylum Chordata; class Actinopteri; family Pseudochromidae; genus Pseudochromis; species Pseudochromis fuscus. The sequence continues at coordinate 26,187 of OOFC01049857.1, forward strand.
CACTGTAAAAATACAAAAATGCAATTTTAATAAATGTTTTTATTTTAGTTTTTTCTGACTTTTTGAAATAAATGAAAATATTTATTAGATATATTACAATAATAATTACAAACAGAATTTATACATCTAATGTTGAACAACACTGAGAACCTCTAACTATGAATAACATTTCCATTTTAAAAATGTTATTTACACTAAATAAAGTGTTTTTTTAATCAAATACAGTCATAAATATTGATTCTGTATTTAATAGATGAAACTGAAATTCAGGACTTCATCAGTTTTACTTGTTTAACCTCATTAAACATTAAAAAGCCTAAAATTACACATGATATTATATCAAATTAAAAAGATGAGATTTTCTTTTTAAATGAAACTTATTTTAAACTGTGTATAATTTCTCAGGCTGATTTGTTTCTGTCCCTTCCTGTTGATGTTTGTCTGACCTGTGACTCTTGTTGTGAGAAACAGGCTCTTCTGTGTGGATGTGGTGGATTAAACCCTCAGCCTGTTTTTCTGCAGGATTTACATACATCACATTACATACAGTCTTTTCTTCACACTAATCCACGAGTCACTTGCATGTTTAAACGTAAACACACACACCTTTGATTAACGACTGAGCTCACTTACAAATATCTGTTTTTTTATGTTTCTACATTTTGGTGAGTTTTTAATAGACTTTCTTTTATTTCTATGTTACTAATACCTACAACACAGTTACCACTCAGTATTGATTAGAAGTACAGATCTATGGGTTACTACGACTATTGTGCTGTTTGACCTCAGCAGAAATCTACCTTTGTATTTTAATTCATTCATCAACAGACGTGAAGATGCCTGATTGTTTTCCTGCACAATAAACACTCAGTACTTACAGTGCTAAGTACACACAGTATTTACTAAGAACAAAAGTTGGGAATACTTCAGTTATTAGATTTATTTAAATGTAAAGAAGAAACTTTTCGACTTCTCAGTTTCTTGAAAGTTGTCAGAGAAACTTTAACAACTCCACACACGATCTTCTGAGGACGATCGTGATCCAAACCTCTGTAGGAGCCACTGAACACACCCTGTGTTCAGACCATTTCTCCACTTGTATTCAAACTGTTCAAGCGACACAACATAGATGCCTGAAGCCACCAGAGAGCAAGGAGGCATTCACTGCTTTACCTCGTCACAGTAACAGGCTGCTTCAGGATGTGGCTCATCAAATCAAATCAGCATCAAACACTGAAACAAACTTCAGAAAATAAAGTGTCTTCTCTGTCACTGCCTCTGTCCTCCTCTCCATCTCCGTCCTGACTGGTTGTCATGTGATTGTCCTCCGCTAGGCGGCAGCATTGAGCCGCTGTGTGAGTGAGAAAGAAGAGAAGACTTGGTGTGTAAGAGATGAATGACTCTGGATGTGTGATATGTGAGCGTGCTGCAGCCATGGGTCAGGGTCTGCGCTCTGCCTCTCTGTTGTTACATAATGACTCAGTAATACCCTTGACAACGGTCAGAGGACCTAATTGAAGCCAGTCATTTTCTCTGGAATAGAAGCTGGTGAAGCGACTCCCACTTCCCCCCGTGTCACGTTGATCTTACTGTTTTTTGAAGAAGGCGAGATCGTGAAGGACGTGCTCACAATATGGGACTGGAGGATGGAGCTGAGCCAGTGGGATGAGCTGGTTGGTCATGAGAGTCTCAGTCACTTTGATAAAGGGGAAATGACACAAATGAGAGCAAAGGGAAATAGTTGGAATATGGAAAGATGATGTGAACTGACAGGTGAGGTGACACAGAAACAATCTGTTTGAATATATAGGAGCAAACAGGCTGTTAGAGCCACACATGTAGTGACTGTAGCTTAAAGGATCAGCAGAGCTCCCCTCAGTGTAAATAAAAAAAAAAAAACAGGTTGACAAAAGCAGAAGAGAACAAAACAATAGGTCCCAGAAAGCTCCTAAACGTTTATGCCTGTGAGAAATATGAGAAGTTGGAAAAATCAGACAAAGTAATTGGAAAACGAGTTAAAGAATATGAATGAAGAAAAATGCATGAGCCAGAGTGCTGAGCAGGATCCCTGCCTGCTCCAGTGCAAAGGATGAGGAGAGCAAAGTGATAATCCGTAAATGAAATGAGCATGAAGACTTATAAATCTCTTTTACACTGTGGGACCAACGTTTCCACTCTTTCAGGCGGATTTTAAACCATTTGGCACCAAATCATTTTAGAACCTAAATGATGAAAGTTTTGGTCCCAGATCCACGACTGAAGTCTCATGATGCAGCGGGAACGCGCGCGACAAAAAAAGCACGAGGATCCAGTATAAAGGACAAATACGCACCAAACTCCGTGCGTAAAAGTCGCGTCTCCAAGTGAAACCGAGCGGTGTTTTCAAAGTAGTAACTTACTTCTGTGAATAACTGAGAGGGGATTAGTTATTTGTTTTGAGCCTGTTGCTCATACGAGCAAAAATTAACTAACATCAATTGCGATGCGTGCGCAGCGCTGTTTCAGTCTGCAGGTGACTAGTTCAAGAGGAGTCATAAAAGTAGCTGCGAGCCCTGTTTCTCTCCCTCTCTCTCTCTCTGGCACTCCGCCAGCTCCAGCACGCTCCAAGCCTCCTCTCCTCTTGCGCCGCTTGCCGCTCACTTTACACCACCCCTCCTTCTGAGAGGAGAGAGGGAGGAAAAGGGGGAGGAGGGGGTGCTCCAGGAGCTGAAAGAGGTGGAGCAGAGGGGGAGGGATGGAGGGAGGAAGAGGAGAGGAGGAGGAGTGACGAGGGGAGGGGAGTCTCTCTGCCTCTCTAGCCGACGCTGGAGTGAGGTGGGGTGGGGTTGGAGGGGGGCGACGGGAGCCCTTGGCCGCCTATTCGCCTTCCAGTTGCCTCCGCACTATATAAACACTCATTGGTGCCTCTGGCTTGACGCACACACTCTTTACGCGCGCGCACACACACATATACTGAGGGTGACTTGTATAGGCAGCCAACAGAGAGAGAGGGAGAGAGAGAGGAGCGCTCCCAGAAACAGAAAGGTACACAGAGGAGAGTGGACGACAGAAAGTAAGAGAAAGAGAAGGAGGACGGTGGCTCCTGAGCATCTTCTGCGCACTTAGAGTCCTGCACGCTCACGGATCTTAAAAGTCTACACTTCATATTCCTCGTGTTTGCTCCAGAGAGATTAAAACTTTTGCAAAGAAGCTTTTTAATTTCACTTTTTTAATTTTGATTTTTTTTGTTGGAGTTGACAGAGACGCGATTCTTGGAAGAGTTTTCGTTCATTTTTCCCCCCTAAACCAAGTCTTTCCATCCCTCGAGAAGTTTTAAAAAGTAAAGCCCTTGTTAGTTCCAGGGCTCGGCTTCACTTTTTCCACGTGTCCCAGGGTGTCCCAGCGTTTGACATAAACGTGTCACCTTGAGGTTTTTGCTCGCCTTCAACTTTCTGACTTATTTTTTACAACTTCATTTCAAGTCAGTTTCCCACAAACGAGACTAAAAATGAAATTTCAAACATCAGGACAGTCCCCAGTCAAGTGTGAATCTTGTCCTAAGTGTTTAAATCATTAAAACAAAGTGAGTTTTAATGATTTCGTTTTTCCACTTTATAAGCTGAGGTGTGATACTGAAGATAACGGGGAGTCTGGCAGCACAGCTCACCTGTAGCATCTCCTCCGCTCAGCCGACACTCATTTGCACTTTTTGAGGCACAGAAACGCCACTTTGTGACTATTTTAAGAAAGAGATCCCAAGTATCTGAAAGGAAAAAATCGCACTCTCCACAGTTCATTCATTCTCAGAACACAGCCGCCTCTTGTCACTTCCAGAGCGCTTTCTGGTGCGTAAAGCAGCGCTGCGCTTTTTACGCATAAAACAACTTGAAATCCAAGTATTACACCATCCCGGGATCCAGATCTACACATTTTTACCACAACTATAAAGTTTCAGGTCAACTTCCACCACTTTTTTTTGAAAGCCGTCCAGAGTTCCAGAGAGACCACCGGGCTCTCCATCACCATGCTGTTCGACAGTTTCGACCTCGTCTCCGCTCTGGCCACTCTGGCCGCCTGCCTGGTGTCCATGGCCCTGCTGCTCGCCGTCTCCCAACAGCTGTGGCAGCTCAGATGGACGGCGACGCGGGATAAAAACTGCAAGCTGCCCATGCCCAAAGGATCCATGGGCTTCCCCTTCATCGGCGAGACCTGCCACTGGCTCCTGCAGGTAAGCGCGCACTCGGAGCTGGGAGGAGGGGTTGGAGGCGCAAGACACGGAGTCTGGGTCAGCGCGGGTCCCGGTGTCTGCGC
>OOFC01049858.1:0-15173 GCA_900323345.1 Pseudochromis fuscus
CTCTGTGTTACATATAAACCTGGGGGTGGGGGTGGGGGGGGGAGAGGAAGAGGAGAGGATGCAGAAATAGAAGTAAGAGTTAAGCAAGCAGATGGTGGAAGCAGCGCGTCCTTATTCTCTCCCTGTCAGGCTTTGAACTCCACACCCGTGGCCTGTTATATACATTCAAGGATTCTGCTGAGTACACTTAGACAACAAGCACAAACAAACAAATCCTGCTAAGCTCTCTCTCTCTCTGTCTTTCCTTTATCCTTTATTATACCCCTCCTCATTGTGATGTCACATACTGTTGGCCTCCTGTACAGTCTGGCTATTTCTCCTATTCATCGAGGAGGGATTTGCTCTGGCACAAAAGATTAAAGGTAAGGTTGCTATCTTCACTCCTTTGATGTACATTTACAGATTATAATTTAGGTCAAGATGAAGTTATTGTGTTTCAGGTGTGAGTAGTCCATGTATAAATATGCCATGTGCCTCTTGGCTATTATATCATGTGCAGATGGAGGTGCAGGATCAAAAGGAGTTAAACCTTCGCGAGCACCAAATTCTCGCCACTGTGGGAACTGGGTACGAAACACAGAAGGCGGCACCTTCAGTTCCCCTAACTACCCCAACACGTACCCTCCAAACAAGGAGTGCCTGTACGTACTGGAAGGTAACCAACAATGGGCAACTGAGCCTAAATCCTTGTTCTCCTGTGAAAAAAAAAATGCAGCTTCTTTCTCAATGTTTGCAAATGCGGCAGATGTAGAATTTGAACTGGGTCACATTCTTTCAAGAGAGTCTGAAAACATCAAAAATATTTGTTTTGATGTGCCAGACGATGAACAATTCATACTACTCTTGTCATCGCCATTTCATTCTTGCATTTATCTGAAAATGAATTTTGAATAACTGCCAAGACAATCACAGACCGACCTATTATGTGCAAACAAAATCCTTCCCTCTATCATTCTGAAGGACAAACAAGCTGGCAGGAGATGTACTCCAAATGCATATTTCATTCTCATTTTCCAGAGGAAACAATGTATCAAATCTTTTTGCATCAGATTCAACTAACAAAACAACCCAAACTATAGTTATTGTATGCAAGAAATATGCAACACTGAAAGGAGCACATTTTTTTTCACTGCACTGTCCATTCTCTAGTCCAACCCTCAATCCCCTCTGTGGCTGTAGAAGTGACACACCGCCAGTCTTTCCACAGCCATGCCTCGCCAGAGGATAGAGCTGATATTTGCGGAGGCCTTCCACATCGAGGCCTCGTTTGAGTGTCGCTTCGACCACATCGAGGTGCGGGATGGCCCCTTCAGCTTCTCGCCGCTCATCAATCGCTTCTGTGGGACGGCCAGTCCTGGACTTGTCCTCTCCAGCGGACGCTTCATGTGGATACGCTTCTTCAGTGATGAAGAGCTGGAAGGCACAGGCTTTCAGGTCCAGTACACCTTTACTGCAGGTGATTAAAATGCAGTGCGACGGTTCACTGATCCCTGTACGGCTTTGTTCTTACTTTACCATCCTGGCGCTCACTGAACGTTCATCTAGTTTGCTTAGCTTCAATCAAATGTCTGTGCTGGTGCTGTGATATATCACTGTTTCTCTGTGATTTCCCCCAAAGATCCAGAGTTTCACCTGCACGTGGGAGGACTTTTAAACCCCATCCCAGGTAGTGCAATCACAGCTACTCAAATAAGCTAAGGTGTTTTCTGTAGCTCAGTATGTGAAGTCAAGTTTCCATTCACCACCACCACCACCTGTTCTCCTGTTTCTCTCTCGTATGTCTTCCACTTACTCTTCCCCTTTGTTTTTCCCTTGTGTCTCTGTCTGTGGGTCAGATTGTCAGTTTGAGCTGTCTGGGGCTGACGGCATGATCCGTTCCAGTCAGGTGGAGGAGGAATACAAAGTGAAGCCAGACCAGGCAGTGGACTGTATCTGGACTATCCGAGCCCCGACAAAGAACAGGGTAAGACATTTTGACAATTATTGAATAAAAAATAAAACGAAAAAATCATTTCTCCATAAGATGAAGTTGAGGAGCGGGGATGTGATTCATTGGGAGCAAAATGACAAACAGTACAGTGGTTTGACAGATGAGTCTCCAGCCTGCAGCTCATTTTGTATCTTGCATTCTGGTTACCTCCTCCACACTGTGTTGTGTGTGTTCCTTATTTTTTACAGAAATGTGTAGATAAAATACCTGGATCTCAATTTAATATCACAAAAAAAAGATAAATGTGCTCATCTGGAACATCCACAGCTTGACAAATGTCCGTGTGTAGTGTAATCTGCATGAATAATCCAGCAGTTTCCACAAGTACATAGATGTCAGTATGATCCTTCAAAATCAAACACAGTGTACAGTATAATCCTCCTTATTACTTGTTCCAGATTTACCTACGATTCTTGGAATACCAGATGGAAAACTCCAATGAATGTAAGAAGAACTTTGTTGCTGTTTATGATGGCAGTAGTGCCATTGAGGACCTCAAGGTAATTTATATATATATAATATATGTTGCTCCAGACTGTGAAATTATAGTCCCTTTGCACTATGTACTTTATCTGTTGTGCGCTGCATTGCATTATGTTATGAGTTCCTCTCTCCCTCTGCTACATAACAGGATTTATCTTTCTCTCCTTGCCATTCGAGCTCCTTTGTAATATCATAATTGAATCAGAAATATATAGCAACTGTTCTACAGACCATGGCCTCAGTGAGACTGCACATCCACAGCTGTCCAAGAAAACGGTGTGTGGTTTCTTGCAGGCCAAGTTTTGTAGCACAGTAGCTAATGACATCATGCTGGACACTGGTGTGGGAGTAGTGAGGATGTGGGCTGATGAGACAAGCCGTCTGAGCCGTTTCCGGATGCTGTTCACTTCTTTTGCTGACCGTGAGTTTCCCCCTCACAATATTCCTCTCCTCGGTCGTTTTACATTGCTGCTGATGTCCCCTCTGTTCAGGTTTTGAAAGCTGTGACAGGGCAATTAGAGTAGGTGGCTTGGATATATGACTGTAGACAGACTGGTAATAGCACACCCTTGTGGTTGCTATTGATCACTGCAGCATGATTGGAGTAAAGTTGTTTTGGCTGCAGTTTAATTACATTATGCACTATAATATTACAGAAAAGCTCTGCAAAAAATCCATAGTTGGATTTACAACCAGTGTACAAAATTTCTGTTCTTTGGTTGCTTTGTCTGCTTGTGTACATCACATACTGATAGACCTGTGTTTATGTTGTAGCGCCATGTGCAGGCAGTGCATTCTTTTGCCACAGTAACATGTGCATCAACACTTCTCTGGTGTGCAACGGCATCCAGAACTGTGTCTTTCCTTGGGATGAAAGCAACTGCAAAGGTACCCCAGTTCTGCCAAAGCACTTTGGCACGCATACTGTTTCTGATCCTCTCTGCTGTGCTGTGCTGTGTTACAATGAGTTGTGCCGTGCTGTGTAATATGATGCATGTCATGTCTGCCTCTGCTGTGTCACATTGAGCCTCCTTGAGGATCTGTGGTTATAATTCTACGACGTATTTGCAGCAGGATACTCACGCAGGCCTCAGCGAGTCTTCTCTGTAATTTTCCACCCTGACATTACAGAGCAGTAAATATTGGTACTTTCATTTTAGACCGTCCAAAGTATCCCATCAAAATTTCCTCTTGGCAGGAAAATCACATCATCTTTGATGCTTTTCCAACTGAAAGACCTTCAAGGCTTTTTGTCTGATAAGTGAAACTTAAGCATTTCGAACATTGCGATGGCTGTTTATCAGTGTCCTGGCGTTCGGTGAAGGCTCTGAATTGTTCCTGGCAACCAAAGATACAGACTGCTCTGACACAGGTGGCAACTAATAAATGACTGATGTACTCTCTGCATCTCTGAAAGTCTCTCGTATTTTGACTTTTCGTCTCTTTATCGTCATCACGCAGAAAAAAAGAACAAAGGGGTTTTTCACCAGATCACAAAGACTCACGGGACAATAATCTGCGTGTCTACCGGAGTGGTGCTGTTACTCCTCATTGTGTCGATTCTGGTGCAAGTCAAACAGCCCCGCAAAAAGGTAACATGATAAGTACCTATCAAATAATTATCACAGTATTGGTGCAGAAACTACAGATTCATGATGTGTGTTGAATTGTATTTTAAAGGTGTTGGTGCGCAAGAACAACCTGTTCCAGCGCGCTGAATTTCAGGAAGTGTTTGACCCTCCACACTATGAGCTCTTCACCCTCAGGGACAAGGTTAGTTTGATTAGATTGATTTCATCATTATCCTTTTTTTTTAAATTGCATAATTAAATTTTTTTTTTTTAAAAATCCCTCTTTAGGAGCTGTCTGGGGACCTCGGAGAGTTATCAGAGGAACTCCAGTCCCTGCAGGCGCTCAGGAGATCCTCATCAGGATCACGCTGCATTCACGAACACCACTGTGGCTCTCAGGCCTCGATCAACTCCATAAAAGCCAGTCAGGGTGCACACAGCCTGGGCAGGGGATCCATGGAGCTTCCCCCATTCAGAGGGGATTTCCAGAGCTCCTTACCACCCTTCAGGGACTTTAACAGCAGTCTGAGAAAGAAGAGCTGGCCTAGTATGAAACCAGGGCGAATGCAAGGCCATTATGGTGTGGGGGATAGAGCAATGGGGCGGCAGGATAGAGTTATGGAAGAGGATGAAGAGGAGGATGAGGATGGAAGGTATGATGTGTATGTGCGTAGAGCAGGAAGCCGAAGAGGCAACTACGAAATGGCGCAGCAAAGGTCTTTGTCCATGGACTTCTGAAAAGAAAAAGTGAGTTGTGAGGTTGGTGAATCCTGCAAGAAAACACTGCAGATTTACAGGAAACAAGAAAAAGATTCACTTTCACTTGCTAATTTTGTCGCCACCCTCCTCTTCAGTAAGGTTGAAAAACACAGGGTCTGTCACAGAGCAGTGCTCCTGAGGAACTCCAGACGCCCGAGCATCATCGAAACTGCTCAGACACCAAAACAGCCGACAGCAGGGACTTGTTACCATACAGCATTTGTGATAAAAGTGTAACAGTGAAGACAGATGGTTATACTGTGTATTCTTGTTATTGATGTATTTTTGTAAATACATTTTACTGTAAAGCAAATGGATTTTTGTTGAAACTGAGTTTAAGTTCTGAGAAATGTTTTCAAGATGACGTGGTCACATTTCAAGCTATGAGTGGAAAACATCCTTTCAGTTTCTGTTTGATTCATAAATACACGTTTCAAATAAACAGCTACTTTCTGCACCACGGGTTCAGGGAAAGTCTGTGATTTAGAGTCAGTTTTAACTCATGAAGAAAACGTGTGTGGACGTCTTATTATAGGTGTGTCACACAGATTGGCTGGAAATTCCCTCACAAAGCTGTTATGTAAGTCAATATTTAACCACAAGCACCATCAGTGGCACAGCCAACCTGATAAAACACTGTAAGACATGGCTGCTTTCATTTTCTTTTTGACTGTAAAAACACATCCTGACTTGTTGAGTTGTAATTTAGCAAAGAAAGCATTTTAAAAACAATTCAATTAGAAATGTAACAGCATCAGTGCAGGTAATGACTATCACGTAAATAAAAACATTTTTAACATGTTCTTCCTCAAATTATGCTTTGCTTTTGTAAAAATGGTTCCCACGTTGTAGAGGGAAAACACAGAAATTCTCACGCAGGCACAGCTTTGTGCAAAAAAATTTACAACCTGGAGCACAGGCCATATTTAGAAAGCCTTGCAGTTTAGTCAGCAAACCGGTGTGGCTCATTAATCACATTCAGAAAACTCACTGAGCAGATAATTAATGATGCAACTATGCAAACACATGAACATGCTTTCTTGGTGCTAGTGTATGGGTTGTGTCTATGTCAGTGAGCTCAGCCGTGCACTTGGTGTTCAACCTTTCTCCTCTGACATGCTCAGGAATAAAAATGCAGTAAAAATACACAGCTAATAAACAGCGTAAATGGTTAGGTCAGAAGGACGTCTTGCCTTGCCTGTCTAGCCTTAATGCCTCTGTAAGCTGGCCCTGCACTGGAGGAGAGAATGATTTATCAGATACTGCATAACACAATTATTGCTTTATTACAATATGGGATATATCTGATACTGGATGACCAACATAACTTGAATTAGGTCAGAGTACAGGTGGTGTTGACACAGACTTTCATGCTTAAATCTTTGATATTAGGTCAAGTTCAACAAAACAAAACACATACTTCTGCAGAATGGAGCAAGAAGAAAATGTTTTTGTTTTTTTTTAGTGTTATCTCAAATCTAGATTTTATATCTAGATATTTACAAACCTTGTGTAATATATACCTTAGAAAGTGTTAAGACTCCTTCACTTTAAAATATTTTGACATATTTATTATATTTTATTCCAGATCCTCTGCAGTGGCAGAGATTTACATTATGATCAGGTTTACCCTGTTTGCTTTAATTGTTATTGAGATGTGTCCTGGTCGTCCACCCGTGTGCAGCAAATTCAACTAATTAGGTTTCATTTCCTACACTCATAGGGAGACAGCGGTGCCAAACAAAGCCAAGAAGTCCATGGGGCTACCTTTAGATCTATGTGATAAAACTGTGGCCATGGACAGATAAGGGCAGCAGTATGAAGCTAGATGTGTATTACTAGTTTTAAAGTACAGTGATATAAGAAGCACAGTGCAGTGGCCTCATTAATTGTGAAGTGGAAGAAACCATCATGGAACCATCAGGAGTCTTGGCAGAAAATGGGCCTTGGTTGGAGGAGTAAACAAAAACAAAACAGTCACTCTAACTAGATGTATGGGCGAGTATAATAATAAACTTTATTTATAGAGCACTTTTCAAATCAAACATTACCAGGTGCTTTACATTAATACAATACAGCGCACATAAAGAAAAATAAAAATACAATAGTGCACACAAATACAAAGCAACAATTTGAGTAAATAAAAACTTGAATAAAATCGGGAAAGGCTCTACGATAAAAATATGTTGTAAGCAGAGACTTAAAAGCGCACACAGAGTCAGCTGACCTGATATCCTCAGGCAGGTCGATCCAGAGCCTCGGTGCCCGGACCGAAAAAGCTTTGTCTCCCTTTGTTTTCAGCCGGGCCTGTGGGACAGTTAAAAGGCCTCTGCCTGAGGATCTTAGGGTGTGAGGTGGAGAGTAAGGTGTTAAAACGTCGGCAATGTAAGCAGGGCAGAGACTGTTGATTAAAAGAGTCTCAAAATCAATCCTAAAACATACCGGTGGCCAATGTAAACAAGCTAAAACAGGCTTGATGTGTTCATGTTTCTTCTTCCTGGTTAAAAGCCTGGCAGCAGAGTTCTGCACTATATCTGTAGTCTCTCCGGGGATTTCTGATTAAAACACGTAAAAAGACTGTTACAATAGTCCAGCCGTGAGGAAATAAAAGCATGTAAAATTGTCTCTGTGTCTTTAAAAGATAAAAAAGATCGAATCTTTTCAATATTTATAAGATGATAAAAACATGACTGTACAAGTTTTGTGATGTGTAGATCAAAGTTCAAAGTAAAATCAAACCAGATGATGGGATTCCTTGCAGCGGGCGTTATGTTTTTCACAACGGGCCAGCAGATGGCATAATTTGTAACTGCTGGGACACGATTACCACAATTTCAGTTTTTTTCTCATTATTGGAGGAAATTCTCAGACATCCTGTTTTTTTACATCCACAACACAGGCATTCAAAGCACTCAACTTCCCAGGGTCAGTGGCTTTAACAGGCAGGTACAGTCACGTGTCATCAGCATAAAAATGAAATGAAACACTGTGTCTTTGTATTAAGTCTTTGTGTAAAAGGATCATCCCATCTCTGCAACACTGTGGTATCAGGTATATGGAGCCACTCTTAGGTCAAAGGCTCAGCATCTCACTTCGCCATGTGATATTTAAAGCACTCTGAGAGGTCGAAGAAAAAGATTCACTGATATAACTCGTTGTGTTCAGGACTTTAGGCATATGTCATCTGCTAATACCATCCCAATGAAGAACCACAGTGGTGGCAGCATCATGTTTTTGTGGGTGTGTCTCAGCAGAGGAAGCAGGGAGTTCAAGTCAAAGATGAATCCAAATAAATACAGAAAGGTTCTTGTGAATGAAGTTTACAGTCAAGACATCGCTGCAGAGGCTTCAGGGCAATTCTGTGATTGTCATTGAGTGGCCCAGACTTAAACCCTGAGTAAGATCTGTGGGGACATTTGAAGATGGCAGTTCACAGGCACTCCCTATCCAATCTGATGAAGCTTAAGAGGATCTAACAGAAAGAATGGGATAAACAGCTTAAATCCAGTTGTTTATAGCTTGTCGAGTCCAAATAAGACTCAAAGCTGTAATAGCTGCCAAAGGAGCTATTAAAAAAAAAAAAAAAAAAGTACTGAATTAATGGCCTGAATCCTGTTTTAAATGAGGTTTATTATAAGATTTCTGAAAATGTTGTCGTTGTTAGTCATTGAGTGTTGATTGAATAAATGGTATTTTAATGAATTTAAATGAATTGTACAACACAATAAACCATCTGAAGATGTTTTATTATATGCAAAAAAGAACTATGCATGACCACAACTGGATAAAAAAAGTTTTATTTTTAACTTACAGTACACAGGTGATCATTTACAACAACACAGGCTTAAAGGTCACTATGGCGTTGTGGATGCTATAGCATGAGTGTGCTCTTCTTGCTGCTGTGTTTGTGTGTGTGTGTGTGTGAGACCGATGTATCAGGCATGCCTCGTGTGTGACCTCAGTTGCACAAACATTTTTTTTACGAGACACGTTAGGAGCTGTGGTTGAATGCAGAGGTGACTGAAGAGACACCGAGTTCCCTTTCCTGCCTGACATAACTCAGCATTCCTTGGCGCTCCATCACATACACTGAACTCTTAGTTATAGGTGTGACATGAGTCTGCAAGAACATGACAGCAAAGAATGCAAGCCTGGCAGGTTTTACATCATACTTGAACTGCACAGTACCGAGCCACGGTTACATAACAGTGTCAGTGACAAAATGACTTTCAAAAAGGCACCTGAGTGATCATAATAAATAAATGTAATAAACCTAACGCACATAATAAACACACCAATAAGTCTGATTTTTAAAAAAAGATAAAAGAGTACACTACAGTAATAACAAATGTATAAAAAGGTATTTTTTTGTCCTCAATTATAACAGAATTGATGCTACTGTACGCTGCTGCTGCTACTTTGTTTAATGCACATTACAAAACTGGCAGCTGTGATGAAAAATAAAATAACAGTTTTTAGAGTTTAGAGCAGTCAAATCGAGCTCCTCAGCGATTCTTCAAAGTAGGGCTGGCTGCTTGCAACCAGAGGCGTGCTCTCCCCAAGAACGGCCTCCGTGAAGTTCGGCCGTCTCCAGGCATAAACCAGACTGTTCAGGAAACCTTGAAGGGACACACTGGCAGCCTGGAGCAAACAAATGCAGCACTGTAACCTACATCTTAGCCATCACAAAAATGTGTTTAATTTCCTCATGAAATCCAGTCTCCTAAAACATACCTGTATCACATAAAGGGGAAATAGGCTGATTTGCTGAATGCCAGGCAGAGTAGATAGCAGAATAAGGATAAGAGCTGCAGGAGGGAAAAAACATGAGATATCAACATCACGTTGTTACAATCAGCATGTGTATGTGTGTTTATGAGTGTGTGTGTGTGCGTGTACCTGGGATCCAGCAGACCAAGATGACCATCACCATATTCCTTGCTGTAGAAAACACGTTTTTTAATCTCCTTCTTGATCGCCCGTCACCCTCCACAGGAAAAAGCCCCTTCTGCTCCTGCCTTTCATACCACTTACCAACCTTATAGTAAATAACCTGGAGCAAAAAAGATACAATTAGTCTGTTAACCTGTGTATAAGTACATCATCCATGTCTCTACACAGCATTGTTAAATTACAGCTACATCAGGACAAAACTGTACATGACATATGTTCATGTTTTCCTGTTGCGTGAAAGAGAAAGTGTTTATGACTTACAGAGGAAGTCACGATCACTGGTATCACCACGCAGACAAGAAAATATTTGATGAAAATATCATGGTATTGCTCCTGAAAAGACAAAGAATATATATATGTTGGCAAAATGTCTTTAAGTGCAACCGCGCTGATTTGTACAGTACATAAAAATAAAAACCAATAGATATACACAACAGGTGTTTTTAACCCTTTAATGCCAAATGTATCATATTTGGTACATGAGCTTTTGAGGCCTCTACATCATCAGTGTGATATTTTTGAGAGTTAATGAAAAAAATTAAAAATAAAAACAATTTAATTGAATTAAATTTTAAAAAATATCTCTCTCCCTCTCTCTCAATCTATATCTATCTATATATTTATGTATGCATTTATTTTTATTCTTACCTTTATTTATTTTTGTCAGAAGATTCAATAAACACTTTTTTGGCAATTTTATGGCAATTATTTGATGGTTCAGGGCATTACAGGGATATACAAGCAAGCATATAAAAGTGTCATCAGACAGACAGACTTACAACTCCTGAGCAGGGATCCGTCCAGAAATGCAAGAACAGAATACAACTGAAAAACAAAGCACAATGGAAAAGGTCAAAAACACAGATATATTTCACTGCTGTAGCTTCTTTGAAAGGAGACACATGGAGGACAAGTAATACATCAGGTTCTGCACTGACCTGTTGCAGTATGCACTGTAATCCTGGATGGCCGCACTTGTCACTCTCTCATTGTCTGGAAATATGACTGTATAGCTGATGAAAGGAGTGCACACGTATACTATGTAGGCCACACATGGAATCAACCTGTGTTGGACAGAGAGGGAGAATTAACTTGTGTGCAGCAGGGAGGACATCCATAAACTCTGGTGGGTTCATTGAAACTCCAGCATCTAAAATAGTTGGCTGTCAAACTCACCAAACAAGGACATAAACTTTTATCATTTTTCTTTGGTACTGCCTCTGTAAACCAACACAGACAAAGAGAAACATGATATCACTGGATCTCGACAGTTTTGGGACACATCAACAACTGTGGCTGATGCCTCACCTGTCCGTCCTCATTATCTGCTTGTGTTTGTCTCCATCCCTGCACTGCATACGTTGACTGCCAGGCGTAAACGACCATCAGCAGAAATGAAATAAAATAAAATGTCTGGAAGAGAAAACAACAAGATATGAGAGTTTGTAACATTCAAGAGAATCAACTGCATCTAATCAGTTTTGACTCTGTGCTACTGTTCCCATGAAATGTCCTCAGGCAGTTAAATGTCTTCATCTGCTTCCTATGTTGAAAATGTTTGTACCCCGCTCCATAAATCTAAAGCTGGCTGGTTTAAAAAGGTCATTTTGGGGTTAGTGGCCAACTGAAGCGTTCAGACAGAGATCAGTTCTTTATCTTTATGAGGACAACTTTTACGATTCTTTGTGAGGACATTTTTAGTATCTGGTTTAGCTTCATGCAGATAAGCTACTTGTAAAGAACAGCGTCTGTTATGGACAAAAAAAGACATTTAAAAACTGTAGTGAACAAGAGGTACTTGTTTGGCTGAATTCAGACATGTAGTTAATATTACACTCCTTTGGTACATCACGTTATCATTCAGCTGACCTTGTTAGTCTTGATAACAACTTCCTTGTAAGGCCCAGTGGAGCCTAAATATTCCCAATCTTTAAAAAATAGCAAAATCATATCCTATCTACCAGGTTTCAGTGCAGTAAACTCTTATTAAACTTTTATGTTGACTTCAAGCTACATCAGGTTGCTGAGAACTGGATTAATGTAGGAACAGTGTCACAGCTATTGTTAAATAAAGGCAAATATTTCCCACATTTTTCCCGCAGATATTTGGAAACTGAACAGAATTGAATAGAGTACCATTGTTTTCGTTCCTACATCACTTGTCTCTGTTTGTTTTATAAAATCACTCTGTCCACTCCACCCTTATCGTTGATTGCTGTGAAATGTACGAGGAATTCAGAGCTCTGAAGTTTGAAGTTGACCCAGTTCACAGTAACCGGGTCAACTTAAAGTAAAAATATGTAACGCTTTTAAAAATGAAAATCTGAAACACTTATTACATCAAACATGCAGGTTCTTGTCTCACCCTGAGGGAACAGTGTAGAGACATTTACATAACTGTGGACATGACACAGCAAAACAGTGCTTGGGTTTACAGATGCAATATAAGGAATAAGAGCACAAGACTTGTTTTACTGCTGGCATGATGTGATACATACGGAGCCCCTAAAGGGACATGAAGAAAAAAACAATTTTGATGAAGAAGGAAAAAAAGAAAAAAGTGCCGGTATCTAGTGTGATCTGGTGCACATGAGTTTGCAGTTCAGGTATACAGATGTGGCTGAATCCACCTTAAAGTGGCATAAGGTCTATGGATGGCGAGGTTCAGTAATTTTCAAACTAATTCATTAACTGAAGATTTGAACAAATTATGCATACTCTTCTGTATACCTGAAATCTCCTGCGGACCATATAACTATCTCGTGTGCATGAGATACTTAACTGGTGTGCACTAGATACTGGCACTTTTTTTTGTTTCTCCATCAAATTTTTTTTCTTCATGTCCCGTAGATACATACTGGGTGACAGAGAAAAACCTGCAGTGGATGTTTTTACCCTCACTTCTCTCCTAACTAGTCTAATATTAAAATGTTGCTTCTTCTAACTAATTTATTTGCAGGTATAACAGAATGAAAGTAGTGGTTCCTCACCAGTGACAGCGGCAGGCTGTATAGACAGATATTCACTCTGTTTTCAGAGGGAACTTTATTCAGTGCACTCATAGACATCAGGATCAGAGCAGCCACCAGGTCAGCCAGAGCCAGCTGCCCTAGGAGGAGTGCCTATAAACAAATCCACACCAAGGATGTTGCTTTGTCATTAAACTGAGTTTATGCATTAGAAAAAACTAAAGTCAACAATTGTTTTGCAATCTTTCGTGTCCCCAAACATTTGAATCTGGCAGTGACATGGTGCAAGGCTTCACTAATATCAACAAACTCTCAAAATTATATATGATTTCTTATAAGCCATCATTACATACAGTTTAAGTTACCTGCTGTTTTAGATGCCTCCATCTAACTATGGAAACCACCAAGACAGAAAAACTCCCGGCCACACTGTAGTTAATGAGAAATATGTCAACTATTAAACAACAGCACAGTATTAGTAATATTAGTTATACATAAGTCAAAAAATCTTGGCCATGTGTGCATATTTTAAAATAAAAGCTGAGCATGTTATCTACACTAAACGTGGGCAGGTTTACTGTACAGGTTAGTGTCTGAGAACAGGATAGGTGTCTTTGTCTGGAGGATAGCTTATCTCAGACACATGTGACACCTGCATAGATGCTGTAAAAAAAAAACCTGCACAAACATGAGATCTTAACCCTGCTCAGACATGATAGAAACTAACTAGAGGCAGAGTGGTTTGGATTTTCCCGCCCACACTTTCTCCTTTACTTATTTGTTCTTTCTTATTCTTTAACTTTTTTTTTTCACAAGAAAGTCAGCAAAGCTAACGACTCCATAACAAAGACAGAGTCAGTGTGACTGTGTTTACTGCAGGAAGTTTCAAGTTCACCGTATCTATAATAACATGAAGTGACCTAGAAGTCAAAGTGACGAATGTAACTCAATGACAGGAGGTTTATGTTGGAACAGTCAAAGAATTCAGGAAGAAAACACAAGTCCACCTCATGTTACATGTGGCCCTGTTGGTTTAACAAACCTTGTTTCAACAACTGGAAAAGGGCCAGATGATGGGACAGTACTAAGAAGCTGCTCCTATACAATAGCTGTTCAAAGCGTTATAGTTATATCTGCCAACATTTTTAGTCATGTTTATGTAACACCTGCATAACAGAAAGAGTATGAGGAAGCGCATTACCTGGGAGTGAGTAACGCCAAGTACACAATTGAGAGAGTGTTGATCTAAAAAAAAAAAAAGATTTCAAACGTGTTTTCAGAAATACAGTTACAATTTTCCACCTAAACGTTTACAAGCAAAAAAGAATAATAATAATTAATCAATCCATAGGAAAGAATTAAGTGTAATGCCTACCTGCTCTCCATTCATGTGTGTACCATTGGGCTCCAGGGTGAAAATGAGCGGATCCATAAGTCACATTTGGTGTGTGCACAACTAGACGACTTGTTTCCGTAACAGGTCTTTGTGAGAATGAGCTTTCATGTCAAAGTACACCTCTATAAAGGTCTGCAACTTGTCACGTGTGAGTGTTTTGACTCCTCCTGCTGCTTTGACTGTGTGCTGTAGCTAAGAAACATCCCCTGACATGGGAATCCCCAGTTGAAATGAAGTGACTGTCTGAATGCCAGTCTTGCAGCAGATGATTGCATTTAGGAAAAAACACCAACCCAGCAAAACAGGATTTTGTCTGTACTCTTTGGAGATTTATCTCCTCCCGGTTATTCCAATGAGGTCTATGGGTATTCCTAACAAATTATCAGATATAGACAAAGATGCAAGGAGAAAGTATTTTGTGCTGTTAGTGAACTGTACTATGTTATTCTGACATCTGTTTCTAAGATTTTGCATTCAACATTCAATTTTACATGCTATCTAATTCCACAGTAAATGATCACACTGCACCTAAGGAATAAAGTGGCTTAACTCTGGGTTTATACACTATGCATATACTTTGCTGTGGACTGCTGGTGCAGCAGCATTGGAGTCGGTGACACTAATTACACTGATTAAAAGACTGGCTTTGTAATTGGCTGCAAACTAGACACATTTGAAGTTTTCTCTTCCTGCAGACTGGTGCAGCTTCACTGTCACAACAGATACCTACAGGAAATATTTCCTGCCAAGTGAAGTTTTTGTACTTTGCACTCACTGTTTTTTGTTCTTTGTAGACTTGAATATATATTTGTTTTATGTATATATACTGATGTAAGTATCCAATGGATATATTTTTAACATTATAGTTAAGAGTTGGTAGAACTTTGTACTTGGGAAATTTTAGTGTATTATCTATCTATCTATCTATCTATCTATCTATCTATCTATCTATCTATCTATCTATCTATCTATCGGTAGTGGTCATCTAAGTAGACATGATGATGATGTTGATGATGCATCAATCAGGGGAAATGCTCTGTTTGTGTGACTGT
>OOFC01049858.1:19979-41053 GCA_900323345.1 Pseudochromis fuscus
TTTTTTTTTTTTTTTGCCAAGACCCATGGCTTGTGGAATGAGGAGGAGGATTGCAGTGATTTTGTTGAGTAGTGTGGAATCGCATGGATCCAAAAAGGAACATTGTGCCTTCTGGTCCCTTTCTGCACAAATCTGAGTAATCCTTTCTTTATCACATTCTTAGGTCATACTCCCACTACAGTGTCTTTGTGACTTTATGCTTTTTGCAAGACAAAATTATGCAATAAGACTCTTTGTTATGTACTGCATTGTGTGCTGTGCTGCAGAAGGACCACTCCAATCTGAGTTGCTTTCCCTGCAACTTTACTATCAGCAGGTGTTGTGAACATTTTTGAATTTTGCTTCTTTTTTTTTTTATTACCCACCATTTCAAACAAAAGCATTACAATATTTCAGTTATTCTATTCACTCTAACAAAAAATGTTTTAACCTAAAAGGGGGTAAGCATCTTTTTAGTGTTGACACATGGCTGATGCCATGGCGACACACTTAAGTAGCATGCTTTTTGTTTTGTTGTGTTTTATTTTATTTTTGGTCTTTTTTTCCTGCAGCGCATCGTGCTGAGTTCAGTGTACTATCTGGCAAATTCTGTATTATATTCTTAATTATTCTATCCCTGTGCCCATCACTTTATTTGAGTATACATTCCAACTTATGCTTTCAGATGCTGGAGCTGACACTTTTCAAAAATATTCTTTAACAATATTTTACAAAAAAAAGCTCTGAATAAAGCCCGTGTTAAAAACAAAAAAGTTTTGGACTCCACTCATTGTTGAGGACATAGAGATTTTATTTTTTAAATGTATTCACAATGCTTCTCTTAATTTTCAGATTTGTTTCATAACACCCGTTTGTGGCACCTTTGATCAAAAACCATGGCTGATGAGAGGAAGTGGAGTGTTTTGATGCTCACCCTGTTGTGTTGTCACAGTCTGGTCCTCTGTCTGTCTGTGGTTACACATTACTCACTTTAAAACCACTACACTTCCCACCACATCTTGCTAATGTATTCTGTCAAGGCCAGGGTTTGACCTAATGTTATCTGCACAGCTAACTGCAGTGTATGTTGAAAATAGCTCCAGGCAGGCGAGCCACTTTGTTTTCATTGTAACTAAGAAAATGGGGAAAGATGAGCTGTGCTGAACCAACAAGCGCTGAGTTGGAGAAAATACACTGAAACTGTGTGCAGCACTTTACCAACACAGTCTGAAATGCAGTTATTGTAGAGAAAAGTGTATCGTGCACAAGCGCATTAACTTCAAACAATATGTTGTAATTTTTCTACATGTCAAAGTCAGTTGTTTACTGAATGAGAGAGGCTGGTCTGTTTTGTTTGTTGTGATGGTTTGTGTGGAAATAAAGGTGAGAGTAGACAGTAAATAGAACAGTGTATACAAGACGCCAAAACTAAAGAAAAGTTTCCATACAGGCAGTCACCATGAACACAGGCTGTAGAGTTTATTTCAGAGTAATACAAATAATATGGTGTGTACTGAGAGGCAATAAGACAGAGGGGCTTACTGGTGGATTAAATGTAGAACACAACATTATTTTAAAAATGGCTTTAAACCAACAGACCCAACATAGAGTGGTTCTGCTAAATGTTGCTTCATCTTTAATTGGTGGGATCCCCCTGTTATTCTATATAAAAACCTTTATCTGTCATTCTGCGTAGAAAACAAGACCGCGGTGGAGACGACCATCTTGTTGCTGAGAATCTACGACATCGTCTCAGGTCACATGCTAATTGGTAATGTTAAAACACCAAAGTGACTGTTTTGTTTGTTATTTACTTGTGTTTGGGGTTTTTTGGCAATTTGAAGAGCATTTTCTTCTTTCTGGGGTTTTTTTCCTTCTTTGTGATTCCCCCAAGTCTTCACCACCTCTCAGTAATCACACTTACAGTTTATTTAGAAATTGTAGATTTTCCAGTTGCTACCCGATTTGCTCAATAGTTTAAAGATTTTATTTATTTTTTCCCTGTGTGAGCAGTGGCAGTGTGTTTTCTGACCTGCTGAACAAAAATCTGATTTAGATGTAATCAAAATCCAATCACAGGAACCTTGTTGCTTTTTGTTACAAAGTCTCAGGTGTCTCCTAGATTCAATATCTCAATGAAAGCTTGTTCTGAAGCTGAGGTTTCTGGCATTAAGAAGAAAAAGTAGACAACTGATAGAACATAATAACTTTAAAATACTATGTTCTAAAACTACTACTAGTCTAGGTGCACCCCATACAAACCCATTTGACCAACATTTATTGAAAACAAGTATCACAAAACATTATGTAAAATACAGCTCTGCACGTAAAATAACCAAAACATAAAAGTGTACGACAAATATTCTCTGACTCAGCAAAACATCCTCAGACCATGACTCTGCCTCTCCTGTGTTTGACAGTGGGACACAGTGTTGGCCTGAAGTCTGAAATGTGTGTAATCAGAGGTAAACAGAGATAGATACTACCTGGTAGATACTAACAGCCAAACCTTTGACTGAGTGTGTGTTTTAATGGAGAAATAAACATTAGAGTCTCACATATAACAAAAGTCAGATAAATATTAAAAATATATCATCTAAAAATTTGTAACACAATCATTTGGAGGGATCACCTCATGATGTTGTTGTGGCTGCTGCACTACAGGTGGAGATATTTCAACAGCTTGTCCTGCAAACATGAGGTGATTCACAACTGTTCAGATGCAACACGTTTATGACATGTGGCAGTTTTACTAATGATGTGAAAGGTGCTTAAATAGTTTGTTACAAGAGTCATCAATTCACTCATAATACATTTAAATCTGTTCAGATGGTTGTTGGTTGGTGAAGTGTTGTGATATGAGATCAGGACATGTGCACATTGGGATATTTCTTGGGAGTAAACATAAGCCTTGTGGTGTGTATAGATATATGGAGCATTATCTAGTGTAATTAGGACACACACAGTGTTTATACATGAAGGTATAAGCATGATATAATTGGCTTGTATGATGTGTGAGTGGGTGTATTTATGACAACTAATCAGGCTTAGTGGAGCTGGGCTATCGTGCAGGTTTGTGAGTGTGTATATTCAGGGTGGGTCAAGATAGTGGAGCACATGTGTTTATTGCTTCATTGATTTGGCTTTTTCTTCCTGTTTACACATTAAATGGGATTAACAGCTTCATTGTTTAACAGAATCAAAAGGGTAAGTTTCATTTATCTCAGAAAAATGTCCATATGACAACACATGTTCACTGTACTCTGAATATTTTGCAGATTTTTTTCCAGCTCTGTGGCTTTTTTTAAATTGTATTTTATTTTTTTTCAGCACTGTTAGAATAAAAACTCTTAAAGCACAAGCTACTCAACTGTAGTATATGTGAAATTACTGCAAACAGAGAACACATGTTTACAAGCTGTATCTTTGTCAGAGGTGAAATAGACCAGTGGTACCCAAAGTGGAGTTTGTATGATGACTTTCAGAAATCAGATACAATTTTTAAATGATCAGAAAGTATATTTTTACAATAGTTGTTACAAAAGATAGAAAATAATAGTTCAAATTAAAATGAAACCCTGCAGATATAAACATATGTGTTCGGTCTTCTGATTTTCTTTGTACTCACGTGACCCCTGAGGTGATTACAACAGATTAGCATCATCTGTTCGCTAATAACAGGTGTGTGCTGGTCCCAGGCAGTGTTGTGCAATACAATTACAATTCCTAGTTACTTTTGTCAAAAAGTATGGCATAATAAAACTAATTAATTACTGAGAAAAGTAATTTTTGCGTTACTTTTAGTTGCTTCTGTTGAGGCTTAAATTATATATGAACACACATTTTAGTGTTGTTTGGCACAGTCAGGACACTATAGTTGAAAGTAAGTAGTGGAACAACAAGACGCTGCTTTAGTGTCATGTTAAAATTACATAAAAACATAAAGTTATGAACTTTGCTTTAGGACAAACTGATTTGCCTGAGAACTAAATAGATTTACTTCCGTTGTCTGTTAGATAAACCAATAGACAGTCTATGGATAAACCTAAAAAAACTATTTAAATCCGTGGTTAACCACCGAGACGTCAAAACCAGCAACATATTACCAGTTGGCCCAGTTGGGACATAATCCTTCTCACCTTCAGTGTGAGACTGATCTCTGAGGTTTCTACTTGTGCAGGATGATGCCAGCTTTGACCCCACACATACCAGTACCCCGACCCTCCTATTCCCAGGCCAGGGAGAACCTGGTGAAAGCGATCCCACCCAAGCTCCTCTGTCTGCTGGCCTGTGGAGGAATAGACTGTCGCTATGAAGGACCAGAATGCTGGAAATTGAACCAACAAGTCATTCGAGGCCTTTTCTCCTCCTGGTGAGACTGTTTAGCTTCAGTCTCATAGATGTTAGTGTGTCATGTGAGTAAGTGGAAGTTTACTGATTGTGATCTTCTTTCTATCCCAGGGTGACAGATGATATAATTGCCATGGCACGACCGTCCAATCACCTTATTGAGAAGTACAACATCATAGACCAGTTTCAAAGGTAATCAGTGGTCACCATTATTCTCCGGTGTGTGGAGGCCTGTGTGGTTGAAAGACTGTAATCCTTCAAAAATGTCCGACTAAATCAGGACCCCTCATGGTAACTTATTTAGAATAGAGAAGAAAGAAATCGAGAATAAAAATGAGCAAAAAAAAAAAATCAACTTGTGTTACTTTCATCAGGTACGAGGATAATGGATCCCACATCACTGCTTTTGGGTGTTAGTAGAGTTCTTCAGGATGTGTTACTTTAAAATGAGCAACATAAAAATGACTTCTGAGAAACAAATGCAAAACTGTTTTCTTGATAATCTTCACTTCTGTCTCAGGTTAAACATCAAATCAGTCATCAACATGCAGCTCCCAGGGGAGCATGCTCACTGTGGACCTCCTCTACACCCTGAAAGTGGTTTCACATACTCTCCACAGATCTTCATGGACAACGACAGTGAGATCTTTATACACTGAGTGAAACACATATTATATTTTCTTTCAAAATTAATAATAATATTATGCTGAAATAGTTGTGATTTCTCCCATTAGCACAGTAAGTAATTATTATTATTATATAGGTGCTGTATAGTGTTTACTGTGTATTCTGTGAACTTGGTTAAAGCATTTGAATTTACCTAATGTTCCTGAAGTGTTCTCATTAAACTAAAACACATTGATTTGCAGTTTACTTTTACAACTTCGGGATGCCAGATTTTGGAGTGTCGTCTCTTGTTGGTATAATTAATGGGGTGAAGGTTCTGGCCTTTGCAGTCAGGGAAGGACGAGTGGCTGTGCACTGCCATGCAGGCCTGGGCAGAACAGGTAGGATTTACTGTGAATGCTGGATCTACAGTTCATGTTCATATTGTGAGTGTCAGCCTGTGTCATGTGTAATGGTCTTGTGTATACATTGTGTGTCTCTCTTGTGTTGTTGCTGCAGGTGTCCTGATAGCCTGTTACTTAATCTACACCCTAAGAATCAGTCCGAGTGAGGCCGCCCACTACGTGCGGATTAAACGGCCTCGCTCCATCCAAACCCGGGCGCAGATAAGCCAGGTGTTTGACTTTGCACGCCTGCTTGGCACACAGCTGGTCCAGTACCCAGACCTCAGCCTGCGACATGGCGCCCCTTTCACCTTGCAGCACTACCTTAACAGACAAGCACTACTGCTGCATGGCCAGGAGGCTCGCAATCTCAGACAGACACCCAAGGTCAGGGCTTTGTCATTATACTCCATTCATCCTGTGTTATTAACATAAGTCACTGTGCTGAACAGTTACCATTCTCCTCCTTTCTGACCTCCTCTCGCTCATGTGATCAGGTGGTGTACCTCCTGTGTGTGCGCCTCTCCTGCTTAGCCCTCGGTCTCCCTTCTCCTCCAGAGGTCTATGCTGAGCTGGAGAAAAGGTCAGCCCTTAAGGTCCTGAGTAGGACTGTGAGAGAGACCCTGGTGGCCAAACAGTACCTGCCCTTGCTGAGAGAAGGTTATAAGGGCTTGTGCTCAAGTTCGGGGTCGGTGTCCTCCTGGGACGAGCCGCTGGGTTTCTTAGAAAGGAAGAGAGAGGTGTTGCTGGACAAACGCAGCTACAGTGACTCCGACCTCAGCAAGATCACAGTAAATGAGGTGAAATTTCTCATTATGCATTCAGAAATATATCACATTTCACGTTTTCTGCACAATCAGACTGCTTATAGAAGCTTGTCTCACTCTGTTTTTTTCTGCAGGACTTGGAGCTGAGTCCATACTGCACCACAGCACTGGGAAGTGAGAAACACTGGTGTGCGCAAGATCTGATGCGTGCTGATCTGAGACCAGTTAGTCCACTTCTTGCCAAACAGAAAACTCACACACACAATGTCCAGATATCCTCCATGACGAGCAGCAGCTGTGCTAAGAGATCAAAATGCACAGCTAAAAAGACACTGACCAAATACGGATCCAACGTTGAGGTAACAAATTCTTATTGTTTAAACAAACTAATAATGAAGAAGTTTCCTGCGAATGCTTTAAAACCTTCTGACCTCTGTCACACGAAGTTGTGCAGAAATCCACATAATCCAGGCCGAACCTCGACGGCTCGTCCTGTTGCCAAAGCGATGGCCGAACAGGGTCCTCCGGGAGAAACCATTCTGCAAAGATCAGCTCTGCTGCAGGTAAAATAAATCAATAAATCACTAAATAAATCCCTTTGACTTTAAACCCACTGAACTGATACTTCCACTCACCTCTTCAACAGGAGGAACTGAACAGCAGTGACTGTGGCTGGGCTCTGCTGGTTACTGAGTCAGATCCTCATGTCCTCTGTTGTCTCTTGTGGACGTGGTTGGAGAAGTTAAAGGTAACAAGAGGTCATAATGCCAGTCATGTCAAATTGTCCCCAGGCTGTTAATATTAATGTACCCCTGGATTTTCCTCCCATACTGTGGTAAACATTGAAACATCTGTTCTCTCCACCTCCATCCAGGAGCCTGTTCTGAGTGCTGAGGATGTTGAACGACTGAGCAGTGGAGCAGCCAACAGAAAGCCTCTCAGTGTGCTGAAGAAGGTAAGGACACAGACAACAGTCACTTTTTGTCTCATGAGTATACTTACTAAACCTTTGTTCAGTGAATCTCAAATGCCAATATGTAAAATGTTATCTGCCACATTACATCATTACAGCCACAGAGACACACCATCCATTGTCTGCTGAGCTGTGTGAGTACAGTGACTGGTCTGTGTCCACACAGAGAGGATGCAGTGCTCCAACGACTCATGCGGGCACTTACAAGGGTGAGCACAGTGTGAAAATACAGTGTGTGAATTAACTAGGCTTTATAATCAGTTGTATAATTGTTATTTTTTCTTTTACCCAATAGCGCTCTCAAGAGGAAATGGGAAGTCTTGCACCTTTGATGACAATCCTTAAGGCCAGTTTGAGAGAAACCTTCCACAACTACAGATGTCTATCGAGGGCCTGCAGCACCATTGCTACACTTTGAAGAGTGTAAAGAAAAAAATGAATAGACCTTTATTCATTCTTTATTAGATTGGTGGCATGTCACCCTGAGTGTGGCCAAAATCAGGAGACATGTCACGGTAGAAAAAGGTGCAAACACAGACTGTATATAGACAGTGGACAGAGCTAACATGATGTCATCTGTTGGATTGTGGACCAGAGCCAGAGTTTGGCATTTGAATGTTTCCATGTTGGTTGTTTGGAGCCAGAAATGACCATATTTGGATATGTAGGGAGGAGTGATGAGGCAGAGGTGACCTTTGAACCTGAAGCCTATTATAATGGATATTTTTAAGAGCCTCAAGCACGATTTGGCACCTGAAGTCCCACCCTCCACATCTCATTATCTTCTCCTTTTCAAATAATCACAATAGATGTGGATTCAATGCTTCTGTCTCTATATTCTTAGATGTAGTAAATACATTGCTAGCTGTGTAACAAGACTTTCTTCCTGTCTCAACCGAACCTCTGCCACTAAAATATTGTGTTTGTGGTGTTATTGCAGAAGGTACTTACTAATGAGAAAATGTGCCAATCCCTAAAAAAAAAAAACAGGTGTGTAGGATCATTTCTAGTGGATACGTGGGTTTGGGTAAAAGTCAAATGTTTGTATTTTCTTTGATGTAAATTTGAAACAAGTTGCCCTTTATGAACAGTTGTTGTAATTAGTGGATTAAGATTGTTATTTTCTCCCTTAGGTGTCATCTACTAATGAGAGATGTCCTTAAAGCCACAGGCGAATGGGCTGGTAGTTTATTAAACAAAGTCAGGTGAGGGCACGGAGAGGGTGGGACTCTTGGCCTAATTCACCTGTGCTGTGGGCCAGTCCTGCATAGTGTGTTAAACTTGAAATAAAGCCCACAGGTTATAATTTAGTACTGACATTGATTCAGTGTTTACTGTAATATAAGCTATATTTGGCTTGTTATTTGCTTCAAATAGTGTGTACACTACTGTACTTAGAGTGTGTTCACAGTGTGTGGTCCTGTGGCTTGTTACACATTTTCTTACCCAATAAATCATTTACAACATTCGCATAATGTTAATGTTTTATTTTATGTGTTCACACTGTGAGAATTCCTGTGCAGTTCACAAACAAATCCATACTCAGTACATATTGAGCATGCCTGTCAAAGAGTCGTCTCCATGGCAACGTTGTCATAGTGAAGTTGACAAGTACCAAAACAATCTGTATTCCACGCTGAGCCCCAGGGACAAACCTGCCACACACACACTCACAGCAGCCTTGGGATTTTTATACGGTAAAGTCATGTTTACTTCATGTGATGGACTGAAAGCTGAAAATGATTTGTTAGGTTTGTCTGCACTTGGTAGATATGTTGTGGTTGTGTGACAGGCTTTTTGTTGTAGCAATTATTTCACGTTACACACAAATATCCAGCATGCTCCAGGCCCATATTGTAGCAGCTCTATTTTACAATTCTTCACTTAACTTATCCTGGTGCTGGATTTAACTAATTCACTTGTTCAGTTGCAAGGTGAGTACAAAATACATTTTTAAAAGTAAAAAAAAAAAACCCTGTGTGTTTTCTTTCTATGTGACGAAGTTTGTGACATTTTTTAGGTGAGTGGTTGATTTTTGGTGCTTAAATTAACTATTATTATTTAAAATCTAATGTTGTGATTTGTCTGGTAATGTTGCCTTTCCTGGCAACATCCGTCACTAGGGACATTTCCAGTATGGGGCAAAAAGTTTAAATGATGCACTTCTGCTGCATCAAAAAGGAGGCTCTAACAGAATCTATATTTCAAAATGCTTTCCATGTTACTCTCTCTTAAACTAGTTTGCACTAAAGCAAAATCTGGAGAACTATTTGCCAAGTTAGACCCAAAGTATTTTAACTACTAGCCTGACCTATAATAAGTATCACCAAGAAGTAAGACATTTTGAGAAATATGCCAAAATGTGTTTAAAGGATTTTTTAAAACCATACACCTGAGTGCCTGAAGCTGAACCTAAGGATTACAGCTTCTTTACTTTATAATGAGTGCTGCTTTTTTACTTACATGACTAATCAAGCTCTGTCTCTCTCAGTAATGTCAAGTGTTGAACCTTGGGTTGGGACCTGGAGGCCCCACAAGCCAAGAGGACCTATAGCTGCCCTCTATGGGAGTCCAGGGCCTAAGTATGCACTGCCTGGACTCACAGGTATAGGCAAAACAAGCTTTTTTACACAAGGTTTTCACTAGTAGCTCTGTTATTATGATTTTATTATTGCTGTTGCTGTTGTTATTATTATTACAATAAAAAACATGGATCTGTCATTGCTCCTCAATAAAGGTTCGTGTCAACATGATCCTACCAAAAGCAAAGCTCCACGGTTCAGCTTTGGGATGCGTCGAGAAATGGCCAACTCTACCTGCTCCCCTGGACCAACATATCTGATTCCCTCCAACATCACCAGAGACGGCCGAGACAGCGTTCCTGCATTTTCTCTCCAGAGTCGTCCAAAGGAAGCAAAGTCGTTCCAACTACCTGGACCAGGTCAGCAAACTTTCTTTAAAAAAACTAAACAAACAAAAAACCCTTTATAGAGCATTCATTTAAAAATTGATGATGTATGATGTCATGTTTTACCTTGTGTGTGTTTTTATTAGTTTTATGTTAAGCACTTTAAGCAGCTTTATTCAGAGAGTCCAGAGTATGTGGAAACCTGTGTAACTCTCCCTCCTTAAAAGTGTGGTGGTTCTTATGTGGGGCTGTTTTAGAGCAACTACTGCTCTGAGAGGGGTGCTGTGGGCCAGATGTTTCTCCAGGATGGGGGTGTATGAGGCTGGGCTTGGAAAAATCAGAGTATACCCACTACAATAAACTAGACTACACTACTGCCCCCAACCATATCTCTGCCTCTCCTGTGTCTGACAGTGGGAGAGACACAAGTGTTTCCTGTCAAGTCTGAAACATATGTAATCAGAGTAAAGCATGTAGAACAAGCTGGTAGATCCCTCAGTCTGTGCATGGTCATTGTTGTCATTGGAAAACCATTGGTTTGATAGGGTGACCCCAAACCTTTGAACGGTAGTGTATATGTTCAGTGGTTGTGAAGCACGGCTACATTTTTTTCATATGATACAATGTTTTTCCCTTATGTTTAAAATGTTCAGCTGTTCCTGCCTGTGTCCCCACCTTCACTCCTTAAAATTAAATCCAATTCAGGATACAACTTTGAACTTGTTCTCCCTTCACTTCCTTGATCTTGCATTTTAAACTGACAAAAAAAACGTTTAACAAGGAAGTCAGAATAATTTCCCTTGAACAAGTGCCACATTTTTACCTTGCCCATACAAGATTAATACAAATTTTGTAAAAGCACATTAAAGTGTAATAATCTCAGATACAAACAGTGTACGTGTCAGCAGTGTCTTTTTTACAACTTTTTCAGGCCACTACTCTCCACAGCATTCAGACAAGTTGATCTTCCACTCTGCTCCTGCTCATTCTCTGTCTTGGAGGTGCAAAGAAGGGACCTCTTCCCAAACACCAGGTAACAAATGCATTTGGTGTCCACATTGTGTGCTTTCCTAATCTCATGGTACAAAGTACATCAACTTTATCTCTGGCTCATACTGCAGGTGCAGCCACCTACGTTCTGCCTTCTCTTCTGGGGTCCAAAACTGTGACTGCATCTTCAGCGCCCTCCTACTCACTCTCTGGACGCTGCAAACGTGGATCCTTCCATGAAGACCTGAAGAAGGTGGGTATAATATGCACTGCCTGGTCAAAAAAATAACTAAATAAATATCTCCTTTAACTAAACAAATAGGTGAGGACCTTCCAGGGGAGAATTACTTCAGTGAACATTATTAAAACCTGGATGGACTTAAATATTACTTAATGATCAGTAGCAAAAGTAGGAACACCTCCACATACACAATGTGAAGAGAACTCAGCAGATTGGGATTGAACAGTTGCACAGCCTTAAGAAAACAACTTACCAGTGAGGCTGATCACAACTTTAATTTGGCTAGGGAGCCTAAAGACTGGACTCTGGAGCAGTGGAAAAAGGCCATGTAGTCTGATGAGTCCATATTATCCCTCTTCCAGAATAATGGGTGTTTCAGGTTAAATGGAGGGCAGATGAAGTGATGCACCCATCATGCAGAGTGCCGACTCTAATTGCGCAGCTCCAGTTTGTCAGGTCCAGGTTCAGTACATCAGCTGGCCATGTGAAAATACTGAATAACCAGGTTTATTTTCAGGGATATTCCAAGATGTCAGTGTCAGGATTCATTCAGCTCAAATTGTGAAAGAGTGGTTCAGGGAGCAGGAGAAGACATTTTCACACATGGATTGGCCACCACAGATTCCAGATGTGAACTTAATTAGAACCTGGAGTAGACTTTATGCAGCAGTCTGACTCTCCCATCATCAGTACAACATCTATAATAATAAGGATAATGATAAATTTTATTTATGAGCGCTTTTAACAAATGCTCAAAGACGCTTTACACTAATAATAAAAAGAATCAGACACCTGATTAGGGCCCTTTAATGGCAACTCTTTAGAAAGTGAAAAGGAACCCACAGTCAGTACCCCCTTGAGCAAGCACTTCGGCAATTGGCGCTTGGCAACTGTGGGAAGGAAAAACTCCCTTCTAACAGGAAGAAACCTCCGGCAGACCAGACTCATTGGGGGCCCTGCTGCCACGGCGGCCAGGGAGATAGGCCAAAAATGAATGCAACTATGGACGGAAATAGATGTTGTGAAACTGCATAATCTAATCTAAACAATGCCAGGAAATGTCTACTGCAGTCTGTAAAACTGATCCAGAAATTGGGGATTTCTACCTCTGTGCTTCTGTTTCCCTCTAGACCCCCGGACCTGCTGCCTACAAAGTTGTGGACCAGCGTGTTTACAGGGAGAATCCTCCTCAGTACAGCATGGTTGGACGCAATTTTGCACCTGGTGAAGCCACAAAAAAGCCAGGACCTGGAGAATACTATCCTGAGCGGGTAAGAAACCTCAGTGTTACGTGATCACAGAGGCCCCCAAATAATAGCATTTTGTTCCTTCAATAATTGTGTTTTCTTCCCAGGTAACCTTCACAAAAGCAAAGGCTCCAAGCTTCTCCTTCGGGCTGCGGCATTCAGACTACATCTCACCCTTCATTGTACATGTAGAGGATTAACATCACATATAATCTCCTAATTCACGCAGCAATCTTGAATAAAATACAATAAGTACATTTCTTAGGATTTCTCTGTTTTTATTTTTTTGTTACAAGTATGTCAGATTCATGCTAAACGGCTATCCCTGAGCGATAAACAGGCATAAGATGAAAAGTTACTTTTAACCAGTTAGGTGGTAGTCTGCTGTTGTGGAAAAATCAGAGACAAGACCACGATTCAATTTAATTTTATTTGTATAGTGCCAAATCACAATAAAATCATATCAAGGTACTTTACATAGTGAGGGCAAAGTTGTATGATGTTATCAAAATTCTGAAAAGAGAACCAGCTGATCCCTGAGGGATCAGACTCATGGGGGCCACAACTACAGAGAGAGAGTGATGAGACTATCAACAATAAACACTGAGGCAGGACAGTAGCAGGACAGTGGACCTCAGCTCCGTGGATCAGAAACATGCAGCTGCAGAGATACCTGCTGATAATTACAGAGCGAGGACAAAAAGAAGAGCAGACAGCACAGGTTATAGGACAGACTGCACAGGTTCCTGGTATGCAGATGGTATGCAGATGTATTAGTTTAATTAATTAACCAAATGAGACAAGGAGGAGTAGAGAGACTAGAGAGAGGTGCTGGGTGCATCTTCGGAGCTCCTCCAGAAATTTACAGCAGCATAATTAAAGGGTTGTTCAGGGTCAGCCAGTCCTAAATCAAAAAGGAAACAATCGCCAAATCTTAACAGTAGAGAG
The DNA here is from genome assembly GCA_900323345.1 of Pseudochromis fuscus. Classification (NCBI taxonomy): domain Eukaryota; kingdom Metazoa; phylum Chordata; class Actinopteri; family Pseudochromidae; genus Pseudochromis; species Pseudochromis fuscus. Next base: position 33,393 of record OOFC01049858.1, read on the forward strand.
GGTGTCTGCCTTCTGAACATGAACTGGGAGCTAGTTCCTATAAGAGCCTGATAACTAAAAGCTCTGCTCTACTTTTAGAAACTCTGTAAACCACAAGTTGGGATGATATAGAACAGTAATGTCTCTAAGGACTTTGCATGTAAGTGGAAAATCTTTAAATTCAATTCCTGATTTTACAGGGCATCACATGATCTCTCTCATAGAGTTTTTCAGACATCCTAATGATAAGGAATTGCAGATTCAGATAACACCAACATTTTTATAGCAGAACTGCAAGCAAAAGAAATGCCATCCAGTGTAGCCTGTGCAGGCCTGTAAGCATGATGTATAAAATCTATGACATGATGCATCCAGCTCCTGTGACACTCAGTTAATTCAGCAGAGAGAAGCAGAAGTAACAAAAATAAATAATGCAGTGATCATAGCATGCCAGAGACTGCAATGCTAGATGTAAAATTCTTCTGCTTGTTTTAAACAGTGATATTCATTCATGTTTCAGTGTGTATTGTTTATTTCGTCTGTATTTCTCATAGTGATTAATAAACATGGGATAAAAAATAAAAAAATGTGAAAATTGATTTCTTATACCACTGATACATAATATTTATCTTAATGTTACTGACTGTCTTTTGTTGAGTATTTTATGAGTCAAAGCTCTTTAAATCTGTCAGAATCTCGTACAACATTTTAAACAGGCACCCGGGAGGACAGCCGGATATAAAGTAAAGGGTCCTGCGGGCGTCTCCGTTGCATAGAAACGAAAATCGTCGGCGACGTCGTGTATCTACGAACTTTTACTCTGTGTACATGGATGAGGAAGAAAATCCCGCTGCTTTTTATTGAAATCTAGAAGAATAACACACACAACAGTGAGTGACATCAAACGGAGGTTAACAGATGTATCAATGCTAATTCTGTTGTTGCCGCTGTAGCCCACTGGGAACTAGCTTTCTTTGCCTCCTGCAGTTCACGAGAATACTTCAAAGACAAATGTAATCATTCTCCGTCTTTGTACTGTGGCCAGCGCCAGCGAGCATCAGTGTTGTTGATGTGAGCACTGACGCTGTGGTGAAATAGGGGATAATAATACAGAACCACACGATGTCAGCTAACCCATGGGAAGCTAGCTAGCGCTCCTTGTCAACAGCCGTCCGATGCCAGCTCCAGCAGGAGCTTAACCAGATCGTTTCAGGTGTTTGTCCAAGGAATTACTGAAGGAAGGGAGAAGTAGAGGAAAGATGGCTGGCGACTTTGGCAGCATCCCTGAACTGGACCAAAAGAAATACGATGCAGACGAGCAGGTTAAGATCATCTGTCTGGGAGACAGCGCGGTTGGTAAATCAAAGTGAGTATGAGATGTTATGAATCGTTTAGTGAGGATGTTTTCAGCTTTTCCTGAGATTGTCTGTTTGGTTGACACGGACTGTTTCTTCTTCTTTGTCAGGTTGATGGAGCGGTTTCTCATGGATGAATAGTATCCTCTGCTAGTGACACCTGTGTCACTCATTATTATGATTCTGTTTCTGCCACTTTCTGCACGTGCTTTTTAAGGTCAAACACCCACTAAACAGGGGCCTAACAGATTTTGGATGGCAAAGAAGTTTGTCCTGATTTGTTTTTTAGGAAATAAAGCCCAGCTCATTTGTCCTGTCAAGTTTACAGATCCTTAACTCTTCCTGCAGTCGCCCCCAACAGTTGTCAACCTACGCACTGACTCTCTACAAACACACAGCCACTGTAGGAAACAAGACAGTAGCGGTTGGTATGTGTTGAGCTTTTTACATCCAGTTAAAAATATCTGAAACTTGTATGTTGCTTTAGCAGGACTGACTTATGATTTTGATGCACAGATTTCTGGGACACTGCTGGTCAGGAGAGGTTTCAAAACATGCATCCTTCATACTACCACAAAGCACATGCATGCATCATGGTAAGACGCACTCTTTATTCCCTCATAGTCTTCCAGTAATCATTTAGCTTCCTGACACACACTGGCAGGGGAGTGAATATCATGTGGATATTAAAACTACTCAGACAGTTAAAGAATAAAATATTACACTGGTGATTTTCTTAAAATACTTGTTAGACAGTTGCTGGATTGCACTAGTTGAACAGGAGAGTTGCCATGCTGTCAGCAACAACAGTTACAAACCTTTCTTCTTTCTCTCAGGTTTTTGATGTTCAAAGGAAGATCACCTATAAGAATTTAGCTAACTGGTATAAGGAGCTGAGAGAGTACAGACCGGAGATACCATGTTGCGTGGTTGCTAACAAAATTGATGGTGAGTCCGATTGTGACAACTTTTAAAAATGGCTGCATCACAGTGTTACAGCAGGAAATGTGACATGATTTCTTTGGGTTTGAGTTATAATTTTTGACCTGCAATGTGGATGCAGATAGATATTGAATGTGTTTGTTTTTTATTTCACATTTGCAGCTGACTTGAAGGTGACACAGAGAAGCTTTAACTTCGGGAAGAAACAAGGGCTCCCATTTTACTTTGTATCAGCGGCCGACGGGACCAATGTAGTTAAGGTCTGAGTGCTCTGTTTGTTCACCTGCAGTTTTAGAGTTAACTTCACAGTGTGAGGATGTAATGGCACTGCTTTTATAAAACAAAGTATCTCATTAATTCAGCCTATGACTCAGTATGTTTTCAGAGGTTGTCCATACACCTGCCCCTGTGTGCTGATAGTTGTGACTCTGTCCCCTCAGATGTTTAGAGAGATGATCAAGATGGCAGTGGACTACAAGCAAAACCCCAGTGACTTCATGGATGAAGTGATGCAAGAATTAGAGGTACACCTCTCTGACTGCCTAAACACAATCTGATCACTGATGTGCTGTCTTTTAAGTACTCTAAGTGAATATTTACCACAAAGAATTAAAAATGATTTATTGAGCTCTGCTCGCTCCAACAAACTCCATAATTGATTTATAAGCTGCCATTGTTGTTTTGTTAATAGATTTTTTTTTCTCAGATGCTCACTCAAAACCATTATTTGGGCTAGAGTATTCATGAACTTCAACTCAAATTCATTTTTTTAAGTGACTATTTTATTCATGTGGAAATGGGAATTGTTCGTTTGCTCTTTGTTGCTGAAATGAAATGTAGAATCATTTCTCGCTGTAAACATGTTTGTACTGTCGAACTCCTCTTCCAGAACTTTGACTTGGAGAAGAAAGAAGATAATTCAGAAGTGGATGAGGATGGATTGAAAGCAGAGAGTCCAGAGTTTGTGTAAAAGTTTACATATAATGGATAATTCACCGTGCTTTTTGTCTGTGGTGAAACATCTCTGGTTTCTGTTCAGAGATGAACTCACCATCAACAGGTACATTTTTTAAATTATTGGATTGTAAGTCCACCACTTGAGGATTTGAGCAGTTATAAATCACTGCCCTCTACCTGTCCAGTGATGCTAGCAGGGAAATAAACCTGGTGCAATAATTAGAATTTGTGTTGTTTACTGGGTTCATTCTGCTGCTGCATCATCATTCATACTTTGAAAAATATCTACTATCGTAATAGTAGAAGACGAATGTTGGCTCACTGTGCGTCGTGATAACAATGTGAAGCATTGAAAACAAAGAGAACGTGTGACTATGAACTGTATTTGCTGCTGTTCTCGATGTTTTGTGTGTACTGCTCTGTGACAGCTGCATCTGTTGGCTGCTTTGGTCACATTCATTTTATGATATAAATTCAGTTTTTTTTTTTTGTTGTTGTTGCTCTATAAATGAAAACTTAATGTACCATGTAACCAAACTGTTATCATGTCTCTTTCCATTTTGCTGTGATCCACAGACAAGTAGCCATCTGACTGTCAGCACGTTATCCCACACAGCTGTCAGTCATACACGAGTAGATATTAGTTGTATTTCACTCGTGTGAAGGTTTCAGTCTAGCCGTGTCCCTCCTGATGGACTTAATGTGGCTGTGTGTACATTCATTCATATGACTGTGAAGCAGAACTACAGTTATTTCTCTATGATGATCATGTTGTACACTGAAACTGTGTATTTCTATTTATATTTGACTGTTTTGTGTGGTATTTACATGTAATAAATCGCACTGGAACTGTTTTTTTGTAACTAACGAGACACTAAAGCAGGAACAAGAATACAACACACATCATGTTTTAATTATAAATTTATTACATAATATAACAAACATATATCTCTGTGGTGGAGATATCCTGGGCAACATCTCAGATCTTGCCTCAACCTTTACTATCACCCTTACTCTGTTTGCATGAGGAATACTAGGTAGCTTCTGGTTAACTTGTATTTTTAGCTTGAGCTTTCGTGTATTAAAACGTGAGGAGGGCTTTTCTAAATACCCTTAGTGTCCAGAGGGAGACCAGATACGGATGAGCTGTCCGGTCATTGGATTGCTGAGAAGGGGAAGTTCACCTGTGAGACAAGGCTGAGGCGTTGCAGTGATACGTCCACCGTTCTAAACTTCACAGTGCAAACAAGGAGAAAACCAACAATAAAAGAAAAAACCTCTTTTGATGATAAGATCACTGGTTCCAGTGGGTCGCTGGACCCCAGTGGGTTTTTAAAAAGGTCACACTGCTCCCTCTACACTATGTAGATTGTGCTTTGTTGATTAGAAAATAAGACAAAGATAACCCCTCGCTGAACTTATTTGACCTAATGATGTGTACGTCTGTTACACATTTGCTCATTTTGCATCTGTATTTGTAGTAAACTTGCACAACAATCCAACCAGGTATTCACTACAGCATTGATTCTCCTAACCAGGCCAGCCTGTGTCTGAGTTCAGACTGTACACGTTCACCTAAAGTGTTTTATCTCTTATTTATATGGGAACCTTCATCACAGTCAAATCAAGCAATTGTGTTACTATGTCTCAAAATTTAAATAGAAATGTTAATGCAAGTAGATATCCACAGGCTGTATCTACATATCTACCTACATATATATCTATATATACACACACGCACACACACATATATGAAGGTATATAAATAGATATAGCCTGCATCTTTACAAAATAATAACAATGACTGTACTTCCACCTGCAGGAAAAATACAGAAGGATCTAACAGATGTCTGTTGTTCTCAAGATTTCCAGGAGATGGCACCATATTATCATATTATCTAACAGCTCAAGAATGCTGTAACTAAGATAGTCCTAAAGCAAAGACAAATATACAGTTAAAAGTTAAGTTACTTTTTGGCACATTTTTCCTTTGTGTTGTTTGTTCCTCACTGGATCACCTCAATATAGCATATCCAAAACTCAGAAACTGAAGGTCTGAAAAAGGAAAAAGGAGTGCTGCCAGACAGAGTGGAGGGTAAGGAGCGCAAATGCCATCTGGGAATGGGTGTACAAAACAGTGACACTGCATAAGCTGTACCTACACAGTTTACAAGGTGAGTTGTCTTGTTATATAAAATGTGACAGTGTTTTCATCGATGCCCTGTGGGAATCTCTCTCTCTGTCTGTCTCCCCCTCCTGGGCAGAGCAGTCCACTTTTTTTTTTTTTGAAGACGTCACTCAGTACAAAACAAGAATGCAGAACCAATGATGTTCAATCTTTAACTGGAGATGAATGTATGTGTGCATTTTTCTTGTTTGTGTGTGCGTGTATGTTTTTTTTTTTTTTGAGTGTGTGTGTTTGTGTGACACAGCCACTGCCGGCAATCTCTGATGGTATTACAGTAAGGCTATAGTGGACTAACTCCAAAGATGTAAACCCTAACAATTAACCACACACACACACACTCTCTCGCTCTCTCACTGTCACATGCACGCTCATCGTCTCCCAAACAAATACACTGAACATGGAAACAAGCACTTGCACACACCACACACACACACACACACACAGCCATACGGTGAAGAGGAACGACCGCACAGAGAAATCCAGTGAATCCAGATGCACGCATGCGCTTGGACGATGGGTGGCTTTTATGTTAGCACCTTGTCACCTTGTTTTGTGCAAATCATCCCCTAGTTCATAGTTCAGAGTTCAAAAGTTCAAGAGTTCATAGAAAGAATAAAATCTGCTCACCTTTTCCACAGGTGGTTAACTATGCATATATGCCAAACATTCATATATAGATCTATATACTTTTCGTTTTTCAAAAAATTTATATGAAATCTATCGTATATACATTGCTTGTGATTTTTTAAAAAAAGCAAATATTTGTAGTTTGTTCATTTTTACAAGTGTAAGTATGTTTAGAATGGACAAGATATTTTTTCTGTCTTTTTTTTTTTCTGTCACTCTAAAATTCAAATGAGTGAAAGATTTAAGTATCATGTTCCACACGCTACAAAATCTACCCACAGTGTCAGTGAGGGTAATAAATCAACAAATACAACAACAACAACAACAGAAAAAAAATAAAGAAAAGAAAAAACAAAAAGTCCAAATGAGTCTGAGGACATAACACTGGAGTCAAAAGTAAAATAATCAGTGAGGTCACAGTGAGGCAGTGAGTGCTATTCCTACAACCCAGATACAACGTTGTGTTCACCGCCTGCTTTTACAAACTGCTCGCAAAGAAGAAACAAAAAGAGGAAATTAAAAAAAAAAAAAAAGATGCACACAACTTTTTTTTTTTTGCCAAGTGAAAGTGCCTTCTGACTGGATGCTGCTGATGTACAGAGGTTTCCGTGGTAACAGACACTTCCTGGCGTCCTGTCAGAGAAAAGCTATGCTAAAATGCTTTTTTTGTTGTTGTTGTTGCGTGAATAAAACTCACTGTTTCTCACTGCCAGCAGAAGCTACTCATGAGTACAATTGTAGATTTCTATAGTTAGTAAAGGAAAATTCAGTTTTGTCATTTTTTTTTAATGTTTTTTTTTTTTTTTACAACCTGGGTCTTATTTTTAAAGTTGTGGCTGCCACCGTTTATGATAATATTATACTCACTAAAACAATGGTAGAGATAGAGGGAAGCAGCGACGGTGCAAGACACTGCCAGGTTGTAAAATACTGAATTTTCTTTAAGACCTTACAGAGGCTTTCCCATCCCCACAGCCTGAGGAACTACAGACATTTCCTGCAGTGGTGTTTCAGACGGGCACAGTCATCTCGCTCAATTAAGCTCGTTATGGCAAGTTTTTGTTGGTTAAACACACAGTAAAGGATTTTTTGCTTTATTAGAGCAGTTGAAGCTTAGTTCATCAAGGTTTCCCACTCTTACAACTTAAATTAAACACTCGGGATGAAAAACATTTAAAGTGTTTGGTGCGGTATTAATAATACCAAACCTTGTGCAACCTGGTCTTCTGGGATCACAGGGATGGAAATTTTTACTAGCTCTCTAACATGTTTTCAGACTGTGGTGGAGTTAAATTGTCCTCAAATGTAAGCATTTAAATAGATAGTGTAAAAACATCCAACGACCTCTTCATGCTAGTGCCCTAAACTTCCATCCCTGAGTGATAAGATGAAGAGCCCCCATTTGAACCAATGAGCTGGTTCATTGGGTGGCCCTTACAGTCTGTTGTTGTGGATAAATCAGAGACAAAACCACACAACAGCGAGGTCTGTAGCTAAAGCAGTAGGGATGGGTGTCAACTGGGGTCTCAGCCTCACATTATGGGATGCCCTTTAGTATGAAGGAAGACCGTAAGAAAATAAAAACAAACAACAAACTCTCTGTCCAAAACATG
>OOFC01049859.1:13631-24027 GCA_900323345.1 Pseudochromis fuscus
CTTCACCACACCCCCCACTCTCCCCATGCTCATGATGCAGGAGAGTTCTCCATCCGTGTCTAATTCAGTCTCAAGCCAAGTCAGTGACCTCTGAAGAGATGTTTGCAGTCTGATCAGTGTATCCACAGATGATGTACTGTTTGTCTCCCAGAGGCTGATGTTAGGATTTTCTTCAAGTTACTATTATTAGCAGTGATCTTCATGTGATTAAAATTTCAGCAGGATTGATCTTGATCTTCCCTGAAAAGTGTTGCAGTTATTATCCAAAAATGTGCATTTTCTTAAGTTGGATTTATATATATTTGCCCGTTGTATCATAACCCTAAATCTGAATATTACAAACTGATAGCATTGCATGGCGAGCTAAATGTTAGCACTGTGTGAATTCTGCATGTCCAGATATTGGGAGGAAGGAACGGTCGCTTTTAATCAATGTAATATTTGTGTCTGTGAGCTGGGGTCCAGCCACATTATCATGTCAAGTTACAAATTAAAATGCCTGGCCGCTAACAGACTGGGGATATAAATGGGCCATCATGGCCATCTAAGTGTTCTAATGACATTTTTTGCCTGCCAGACAATTAATTCTATCAATCTGCATAACCTTTCCCAAAGCTCAGAAAACAATGGCATTTTTATGGCTCAAAATGAATGGAGTCCAACTGAAAAGTATGCTTAGGCAATCATTACGTTATTTAACAAATGTATTTAATTGGATTTTGATGCCTGGGTGTCTGTTTCTGGAGCACTGGGGCCAGTGTGCTGACTCCAGCTCCGGCTAATTCAATAGGCTAAATGGAATCAGTGGAAACACTCTGCAATCATCACTGCATTAGGACGCTCATTCCCATCATGTAAACATTGCTTTGAGCTCTTGCCATTTATCTTCTGGTCTCTCTGTCTCTGTTTCCCCTTTATTTCCACCACTTCTCAAGACATTCTTTCATCCTGCGTTTAATGAAAGTTGAGGTTGAGTTCCGTTTTGGACTCAAGTGAATTCACAAAAAGCAATTTACCAAAAAGCTAGCACTTCTAGACGCATGAACTGCTTAGCTCCTCACTTTTCATAAATTAGGGGTGGAAGGCTTCCATCAGACAGGGTCTCAGAGGGACTGGGAAGGTGCTAAGCACGTCTGCCTTTAACGGAGGTGAAAAACAGACTAATTCATTAAGCATTGATCACCCCAAATGACAGCAAAGTGCTTCAACATTTAGCGGGCAAATAACTGACAAATTGGCACACAATTTTTGTACATTTCCAACTCTTTAATGGGTAAAGTATGGAGCAAAAAGGCAATAAAAATGTTAGCAGACAACCCGATGAACCCACACCCAGCCCATTATGTTCACCACTCCTTATGGCTAAACGCCCTTAATGTCTTAAACTGTGGGCAAGGGCTGTCCTAATGATGCATTTTGGTGAGTGTTTCTTACTTTTTGATCAAAATTACATGTTTTATTTGATTCTTTTAAATGCAGTTTGTAACAGGATCCCCATTATGCAGTGGGTGAATGGACCCATTATGAAGGGTTAGGCTTAAAGTACCTGAGTATGTATTTGAGTAAATGTGCTTAATCTTGGATGGCCTAATATAATTTCTATCAACACTCCACCCTGTTCCGGCCTGTGAGATGAATACTGATATGACCTTATTATTGTATTATCATTGGTTGGGCTGCACGGGCCAGCAGATGTACACATGCATGCGTACTTTAACCTGCAATCTTACACGGACAAATGCGGCATGCGAGCATATCAAATATCAAAAATTTTTGGCAGTGCACACACTGTATCCAGACGCATAAACGGCCACAGACGTTTCTGTATTTTTAACAGATTCAGCCTTGGGCACAGCTCCATCTGAAAAACAATTAAAAGGGGCCAGGGCATGTCAGTCAACACAGGAAAGCTGGCAGACAGCAGCGAATGTGTGAGAGTGTGTGAGGTTGGAGCAGAGCTAGATGAGCAGTGAGCTGACCTGAGCCCCAGCCAGACTTTATTAATCAAGGCAGGAAACGTGTGCAACCTCTCAAGCTTGACTTTACTAGCTGTCTTTCTGTGCTGTCTGTGTCTCCGTCTCAATGCTCTTTTCTTTTTTTTTTTTGTTTGTGATGTTTTTCCTCTTTTTCTTTCTCGCTGCACTACCTTACACCGTCTCACTTTCTCTCAGGCTTCGCTGATAAATTTTGTCTCCGAGAAGATCAGATAGCAGCGCGGGGATTTGGAAACAATACCTCTTCAAGCAGTGACTCTGAAAGGTGGTAATGATTTACAGCATTATACCTGCAGAGACCCAAGAACTCCTGTGTCTCTGTGATTCATCTGTTTCATCTTCTCATTACATAGCCACAGATGGATTGATGCCTGGTCCCTCTTCTCCCCTTAAAACCTTTGTTGTTTATGGTGTTCTGAGCAGTGTTGTGCTCATTTTCACTGTTTTTGTGGTTGGCTGTGATTAAGTGCGTGTGGCTACCTGTGGCTATTTTACTATTTGGTGCTTACCAGGCTTTCTTTGTGGTGCACATGGTACTTCAAGACTCCATAAATCCCCAGCTTCCTGTTACAATTTTTACTACTTTAACAACTCCTTCGTTGTGCTTTGTGTTTACAGTTGTTTACCTAAAATCAGAGATGGGAAGTAACGACGTACAAGTAACGAAGTATTGTAACGAAGTACATTTTTTTGGTATCTGTACTTTACTGAGTACTTTTTACTTGTATCTGCTACATTTTAGAAGAAGCGTCTGTACTTTTTACCCCGTACATTTTCAAAAAAGTTACTTTTAATGCACAACAACGATAAAATCATTGTAATATTATTTAGACCAGAATTAAAAACATCTCCGCAGGTTCCGCCAATCGTATGAAACGTTACTCACGGTTCCATACATCCCAACTTGTGATTGGCTCACTGTCCATGAGCGTTCTTTTCATTGGCGACAGAGACAACCACCACGCACACAACTTTGTCTGCCTGCAGACTTTACGTAGCATAGTTGTTTTTTTAACTCACTTCAGTAACTTGAACGAGAGATTTGTTCATGTGAGGAGGACTATGGAGCTGAACCAGGCAGCAGCATGTCCGACACAGAGGAGCAGGACAGTAAAGTGGTAGCGGTAAACCCTGACACACTAGCGTAACACCATGGGTATAGGCCAAATATTTTTTTTGTGCCCCCACCCCCGCCCGAAACATAAGCGCACCTAGTGCACACTACACACAGGCACGCAAACAAACACACAGACATGGACACACACGCACAGCCACTCAAGAGAAGCTAGGCTAACGGTAAACGTGATGTTACGTTTTCTCGTCAATTTTCATTGAAATGAAAAACAACTCACACCATCGCGACTCATCATGACTGACAGGTATCAATGTGATTGGACAAATGATCTTTTCCTCCTCCCATACCAGCCACTCAGCGTCACCTTACCGACCCGCCCCAAGCTATTCTGTTCACAATAATTTTATTTTTCTTCCTTCATGGGCCCCTGACGGCGTCCACATTTACGCCACTGCCCCGACGACTCCACGCCAGCTTGTAGATGTGTTATTTATGAAAGTGTAATGGTATAAGTGTTTAAAGTGACTCAGATCAGGTCCTAACAGGTTAATAACCTTCAACTTACCCATTATATGAAGTGAGGTTAAGAGGTTACAGTTCACTTTACACAGAAACAACTGGTAAAAACAAATACTTTGTACTTTTACTCTAAAAGTAATTTCATAGCCCTTACTTTTTACTTGAGTAATTATTTAAATGAGTACTTTTGCTTTTTTCAAAGTCATTTTTTTTCACAAGTACTTGTACTTTTACTGAGTACAGAATGCAAGTACTTTTCCCATCTCTGCCTAAAATAAGGTGATCAGCACCACCACTGATCACACCTAAAGGGCTATGCTAGTGGATTTTATTATAATATATATAAATGGTTGCTAAGTCCAGCAGAGACGGCCATTCCTCTCAGAAGTGGTCTAAATTTTATTATTACAGGACTGTCTGGAAATTAATGTAGCTATTATTTCTTAATATATAAAGTTACACTATGAGACATAAAACCTTTGAGCTTAAGTTTTAGCCCTCCTGCTTAGAGCTAAGTCCTCCACTACTCCAACTCATTTTATTCACAAAGAAACCCCATTGTTAGCCTCAATAAGGTAGATGGAGTAAAAGGGGAAAAAATGCCTTGAAAAGTTATTTTGTTTGAAATGCTGAGAAATCTAATGGCAGTTATCAGGGACTATTGCTCCCGCTGAATATTGCTGACATGATTTGAGGAGTATGCTGTCAAAAGAGAACCAGAAGCAGCTGTGAAGCACATTTCACTTGGGGTCGGATCAGTCTTCTACCAAATGATGCAAATAAGGGCAGAGAAGAATGATTATTGTGATTGCATGAGTGATTGCAGGATTGATTGATGCTTGGCCTCTTTTAATAAAAAGTTTGTTACAAATAATGTATTTTTTCGTCACAAGAAGAAGAAGAAGAAGAGGAGGAGGAGAGGAGCAGAAGTGTAGCAGAGACTGGAGGAAAGTACCCAGACAAGTTGGTGCAATATTGACTGTGCCATCTGTGATGTGTGTGACTTCAAAGGTACAATTACTTTGAGCGGTTTTAAGACTGATACCTGCTCATGTTAAGAGGCAGCCTCTCACCTCCGGAGAGCTGTCTGCCAGACGAGAAATAATTCATTTTTAAGAAACTTAGGCAAGGGCAAATTCTGCTGCGCAGCTCTCTTCACATCCATCTTCAAAGAGAACCAAGTTCCTATATGAAACAATGGAATATTTGGCTGCTTATTCATGTCATGGGGCTTTTTTTTTGCCAGTGCAGGGTCCTTTAATTCCTCTATTGTTACTGACAGGCCCTACTGGGGAAGGCCTAAGAGGCTTTTTGGACCCCACTGGACACTCTTAAACATAGACCAATCAGAATGCACAATAACAACTGAACATTCATTCCAGAACTGCAGGGATTTTGGTATCGGGATGATCTCCATCTTTAGAGAGACAATAAAAAGTCCCAGAGACATCCTGGGTGTTGCCACGAGAGGCCATTTTGTTCGCTGCAGCTGTTTCCTCATGTCTCTTAAATGACAGCTTTGCAGCAGCCATTAACATGCATGCCACTGAAACAAGTATTATAGTTTAATTCCTACCATGAAAAGCTTCCAGAGGCATAAAAACGGAGCGGCGATGTGGAGGAGGGTGCGAAGACAGACAAGCTCCAGAGGCCTCGTTGCTTGTGTGTTGCGTTGACTTAATGGCAAATGGATGTCATTGGAATTTCGAGCGAGGCAGCAAGATCTTATCGCTCAGATAAATGAATTAATATTTTACACTTCAGCTGGATTTTTTTTTTCTGTTACAAGAAGGCTAGAGTTGAGGAGGGGGGTTCAAGTAAATTAAGAAAAAAGAAAAGAGAATGAGAGCGAGTAGGAGAGAAATAAGAGCTCGGGATGTGAACTCTCCTAATGTTATTCAGAGGCAGTGAGTCATGTAAGAGAAAAGGATCTTTTCTTGTACCAGTCAAGGACATTATCTTCTCCTGCTAGCAGTTATTAGCATTAGCATTTATATATTCAATGCAATTTTGAGGTCTGGTGATACTCTGAGGGGTCAGGAGAGAAAAACGAAATGAGGGAAGGAGGATAAAAAAAGGTCTTTTCTGTGTGTGCAATTGGTGCTAACCAGCACAGAATAACCAATGAGGTAAGACACAAGGACATTTCATGCTGGAATTCAATCTGTGATCGCAGCTCAAATTTTCTCCATCAACAGCAGAAAGGCCACAGCTCAGAACAATGCAGGGATAATATGAGCAGTTTCATTAAGATCAAGGAACAAATGTTTTGATTGCTCCAGATTCTGAGGCAGCACTCGAACCTCAGACGGGCGCAGTCTGTTTGTTGATTTAAGCAACATATTCACATGTGATTATTTAGTAAACCATATTAATATTACACATTACATTTAGAGAGTTAAACCCATCCAAGATTCACTCTCCAGAGATGTGTGATAAGGTTTGTGGGTCAGATTGCATTTGAAGCAAATGGTTTGAATAATTGAAGATTGGGTGTTAAATTGTGTTTTCCATGAAAGAAAAGTGGGGGGAGGTGATCCTCTTGACAGACACACACACACACACACACACACACACACACAAAGTGGCTCAACACAGTCAGCTAATGGTTTACCCCCCCAGCACCAGAGGGTCAAAGATCATGAGCTCAAGCACTCAGGCCGTTTGACGCAGTTAGATGCATCATCTGTTCAATCTAAAGACAATAAAGGGCCATCAAAAAGGTGTATACCTCACTGATAATTGGAAAAAATGTGTCATAATGCTACACAGGGTTTTTAACAATCTTCTTTTGAGAAAAAAAAAACGTATTTATCAAAGTTTACAGCTTGAGTTCGCAGATGATTGACTGTATAAGGGGCAAATAGATGATTGCACTTCCAAAAAAAACCTGTATAAAGGTATGTTCAAGTCAACAACATAAGATCAGCCGATAACATAATATCAGTTATTACATTTGCAAAGTTTTTTTCTTTTACCAGGCCAGTAATGTAATAAGCAGCCAATGTCATAAATTATTATGCTATAAGCCAAAAGTTACTATGTTATCGGTTGAGGACTTTTATACACGTTATTGGCCAGTTATTACGTTAATATACCAATAAGATAATAACAGCTGATAAACGTAATATAAGCCCTGAGCCGATATCATAATAACAGCAGATAAACATAATATAAGCCCTGAGCCGATATTGGAATAACAGCCGATAAATGTAGATATAAGTCCTGAACCGATAGCGTAATGACAGCCAATAACGTAATAAATTATTATGTTATAAGCCAAAAGTTACTACGTTATATGTTCAGGACTTTTATACACGTTATTGACCAGTTATTATGTGTATTGGCCTATTATGTTTCAAAAAGGGCAAATTTATTACGTTATCGGCTGTTATTACGATATTGGTTCAGGGCTTATATTATGTGTATCGGCTGTTATGTTATTGGTTCAGGACTTTTATTACGTTTTCAGCTGTTATTACATTATCAGCTTCAACAAACTTTTTTGTACATATGCATCAAATCAGAATTTATCCTCAAGTAACCACTTGATTTTACTCTTCAGAAACTTTCGGTTATATGATTTGCATTGTTATTTTAAGCAGGTATTATTATATGCAATCCACCCTGGGGTAAAGTGTGCTGGTGCTCTTGAACCTTGTCTAAACAACACTGTACACTATAGTTTCTTAAACTTTAAAGAGAGTAGGATCGCCCACTTCTGTGACAGCTCTGCATCTCATCATCATTTCGAAGGAAGATGGTTGTAATGTCTATCTTTTCTGCAGCCGATGTTTCTGAAAACAATATGGGCTTTATGTGCAGAAACAACAGAGGTAAAAAAAAAAAGAAAGAAAGAAGTTCTGTGTCTGAAACAACTTCAATTCTTCATTTTAATATGCTGCAGAGACAGAGAGAGAGCAGCAATCCTTTATCAACATTCATATTCCAATGTAGCTTTATATACCACCTATGTGAAGCATGATCTTTACATAAATTCATCCCTTTGTGTGTCCACAAAAGTCGTCTAATCTTAGATATAATGAGTCTCTTTATTCTCATCATCTTTGCGTTTGTTCCACGAGTAATTTTGGAGGCCCTAAGTGTCACAATTTGCCTCCCCCCCACCTTACGCTAACACACACACCCACAGCCCACCTTGTCCTAGACAGTCATTGTGCGGTTGTATTAAGTGGTAGGGGGCAGAAGAGGAGGGGATGGGGCACAGTGAGGGGGGCACATTCTCTTCTGAGGCTGACTTTGAGATTGTTATTATCATTTTCAAAGCATCAAAGCTTTCTCTCTCGCTTTCTCTCACTCTCTCTCCATCCAAGCTTAAAGAGATGAAAGTTTGCCTTTGTTCCATCCCCTGCTACATTACCTCTATGCATTAGGCCTCCTCTTTATCCGTGAAATTACCTTTTAGCTTTCTCATTCAGCGCAGGCAGTCTGCATGCGACGAGATGGCTCGCACTTTTTCACCACATCATATCCCCCCCTGCACACCTCTCTCTCTCCTCTAAAAAGATTGTTGCATTTGCAGTTTGATTTTGTCTACACCTCTCTCTCTCTCCATTTCACTGTAGTCCTCTCTCTCTCTCTCTCTCCCCTCTCTCCTCTTCATATAAGGTCCATCTGTCCCTTCATTATATGGTTAGTGTTGTTCTTTGATCGTTCTATCTCCAAAGCAAACACAGGGGTCTGTGTTGTTCTCCCCATCACGCAGATGGCTGAGAGATGATGGCTGAGATGCTTCTGTTCTTGCTGCTGTTCAGAGAGCCACTTTCCCAGCCTCTTAAAGCGGCTCTTTGAAGCTGACAGGAAGCACTCTAAGAGAGAAAAGTTGCTTGATCGGCATGCAAAAACATTTTCCTCCTCCCTTTTTTTGTGTTATGGATGTTTTTTTTCCCTTTGCTTGAGCTGATCTTTTATCGTTTTCATATCTATCTATCTATCTATCTATCTATCTATCTATCTATCTTTTTGGCTCCAACCGTTTGTTTAACTAACAGCCCCTAAACGTGAATCCTGGGACGAGGTGAAATGGCTTTATATAGCGATTGCATTTTACAAGCCCCAGTAAAATATTCTGAAACTTCTAACTAACAGCATTACAAGCAATGAATTGGAAGCAGTGTAAAGCTCCACGCCTGTGCAACCGGTGCCAAGTCAATAGATTTAATAAATGTTCCCCTGTCCATAAAATGCTCATATAGGAGTAGCCGTGTGTTTGCTTTGCAAAGCAATACATGTGAGTAAAAGTCCCTTCCACACCCATAAACTCATCTCCAGAGAAGCACTTACCGGGCATTGTTTGGCCGCAAGACAGCATTAATATACAAATGAGCAAAAGTGTATATGTATATAAGGATGGGAGATACACACAGACGGAGATACACACACACATACTCTACACAGCTGGAATGACTCTCCGCAGACTAATGTAATTAATAGCTTTTTATCCATGTAGAATTTGAAATGAAGATGTAAATTGTTCGTTTAACATAGCCATAGGACATGGAGGCTTCTGCTGTCAAAGTCAATTACAGACTCAGCATAGTCCCAGACTTTATGAAAACCTAATCAAGATGTGGTCTGCGTGTGTGTGCGTGTGCGTGTGTGTGTGTGTGTGTGGGTGTCTGGACACAAGATGAGACACAGAGTGCGAGTGTGTGTGTATGTGTGTGTGTGCAGGCGTAGCTTCTGTCTCAGTGTAAGCAAAATGTTTTACACTGATTTGGGGGCAGTTACACAGATAAAAAATATCTACAAAAAAATCTTATCAACAGAGAGAGAAGCTACTTCTGTTTTAGCTGCTGTGACAGAAGAGGCCTGTAATCTTTTTTCTTTTTTTAAAAAAGTTTTTTTTTTTATTGTCTCTGTTTTCTTGTTAAGCTGCTTGAGTCTTTGTGGTGTAAAATTCAGGTGAAGTTGTACTGTTTGTATTTTGAATTTATTTCCATTCAGACATTCAGGGCACTTCAGGAATCTAGATACATTACACAACAGCATCCAGAGGTCATCTGAGCAGGTCCAAATTCACTCTTCCAACCAAGCAGCCCTGCAGCAGACAGCATGGCCCCCACAAATCCCTGATGTTAATGTCAGTGACGTCAGTCTGGTATTACATGACGTACATGAAGAGAAAAAAGCAACTGCAACAACTTCTGTAAAATCTTTGGAACAAGCTACTTCTCTACTTAAGACAATTGCTGCTGTTTTAAAGGCAAAGCTCAAATACAACTTTAGTGTGATTTAGTTTTATTCTGTTTACTGCAGTTTGCATGAGATGTACTGATGATGAGAAACTATTCAGGGAAAAATCTCTCATTATTATCTTTATTGTTGTTATTATTATTTTAAGTAGGAATAAAAATGCATAGAGAAAGATTTTACAAGAGATTTTTTTATCTAATGAATGTATTATATGAAACATGAGAAATTATTTAAATGAACAGAGTAATATACACAGTAATGAAATAGATAGAGCTGAAATAAAATAACAATTAATGAATATAATTATAAACATTTTTGTTATGTAAAAATGTCACCAGTTCCAAGTTAACCTTTTAAACCCTGAGGTCCCCCAATTGGGTGACCCTGAGACTTGTTTCTGGTATATTCCAATAGTTGAAATTTCAAAATAAGAGCTCAAGGATTAAGGGGTTAATAATAAATATGAATCTTTGCTATTCTTATAGTCATAGAAGACAGTAGACTTATTTCAGAGCCTTTACCAAACTAATCCAGCAATCTGAACATTGGGCTCTAGAAAACCACATGATCTTCCCAATCTTTAGACATCTTA
>OOFC01049860.1:0-12708 GCA_900323345.1 Pseudochromis fuscus
TGCACCAAGGTTATAATCGTTAACTAAAACTAACGAAAAAACGAAAACTAGAAATGAAAAAACATTCTCGTTAACTGAAATAAAAATAAAAACGAAGCTTTTTAAAACAACGATAACTAACTAAAACTGTAATAGCATCCTTACAAAACTAACTAAAAGTAACTAAAAGCATAGAGAAAAAGTCCTTAGTTTTCGTCTTTATGAAGTGAGAGCAGGAGACAAAGCATGTCATGTGACGTGTCTGTCAATCCGTCCACCCGGCTGCAGACTGGGGGTTTAACTCCGCATCGTCACCTGCATCACGGCAGCGAGAGTGAAAGCGCCAATTGGCGCAGAGTCCTTGAGGTGGAACGTGGGGAAATATGTGGCGCATTTCTGAAAGGTAAAAACCACACGAATCGTAGAGTCCATTAAAAAGTTTTCATGAGGAGGCTAACCTAGCTTACAGTGAAGCGGTGAGGGAGATGCCCGCTGCTCCTCGTCTGAAACAGGATTAACTCCTGGCCAGGTACCGTCATGCAGCCCAAGACAACATTTCAAAACACACTTGTTCAGTGCTTCCAGCGGTGACCTGACAGCTGCTGGTCAGTAAATTCACAAGAACACCAGAAGGGAGAGGAAGCAGTGGCTGATCTGTTCAGTGAGACAGGTCTGTCGACGTGACTGTATGAGCAGCCTTTAGAAGTTTGCAACATGCTCCAACCAAAATGCTATGCGTTTTTGGATTACTGTAATATGTCACGGTTTGCACAATCAGAAACATGTCAATGGTTTCTTAGAGCTGAGATGTTGCACTTTACACCGAATATGGTGTTATTACGGTAATTTCACTAGTGCCTCTATCAGAAGCAAAACAGCTGATTTACTATAAACTACATGTTGTAAGAGTGTGTGTTCCTGAGGTTTCATTACACAGTACTTTATTCCTATCTTTTTTAATGTCATCCCTGAAAAATAGACCATATTAGAAAAAACTAAAACTAACACTAAAACTAATAAAAACTAAACTAAAACTAAGCAATATATAAAAAATAAAAACGAAACGAAACTAGCAAACATGGATAAAAAACTAATTAAAACTAAACTAAAATTGGAGATGTGAAGTCAAAACGAAATAAAAATAAAAACTAATGTAAAATTCAAAACTATTATAACCTTGGCTAGGTGCCAACATATCCACCCAATGAGCAGTTAAGTACAGTCACACTGAAGTTGAATCTAAGCAAATAAATAAGTCTGATATGATAATAAGTCTGACATATTATTACACTAAAGGCCTGAAGCCACTGATCAACAAGATTATTCCTTAAGAAATTGTCCAATCCTAATGTGACCCTCTTACCAAGATCAAAAACACCTTTCATATGTTGGACACAGCCCACTACAAGCTGTCAAAATAAAATATGTCTTCACTGTGGAAGATCCAACAATGTTAGAAATATCAAGCAGGGCAAAGTCTTCACTGATGTAAACACTAACAAGATAAATGTCATCAATGGATCCATTAACTGTCTTTTGTTGCCTATTGCTTAGGATTCCCTTGTGGATGTTTTCATGTTAGAAAAAAGGAGATAATTGCTGAACATAAATATGCTATAAAGCTTGGTAATTAGGAGTAATCTATTGCTGAACATTACAAAACTGCACAAGGCAATAACCACAATTCTGTCAAAGCAACTGGCACTGAGGTCAACCCCGAGTCTATAAAAGAGGGAGTAGATTTAAAATAAAAAAAACTTACAGTAACAACATTGCTGGTACTGAATGAATGTATTGTGCTTGTTTTATTGTGTTAGATCCTTCATATTGGTTTTATCTTGTCATTTCTGTGATATTTTTAGAGCCTTTTTGATTTTTAATTCTTCCATATTTCATTAAGAAAACAGTTTTGATCTCTAGTTGTACTCTCCTTCTTACTATCCACATATCTGTGAGTCATTTGTATTATCTCTTGTGCTACTTAAGTGCCAACGTTTATACTTTATTTCAAACCCCTGATGAAGGCTTCCAGCTGAAAGGTGTTGGTGTCATCCATGTAATATTAAAGGCTTTTTTATCATTATACCTCGAGGCTCAGGGTGCTTTGGAGGTTTTTTTTTTCTCCCCTTCTGGTTTGTAATTCATTTGAACCTTTAGCAAAATGCTAAAACTCCATCTGCTACCTAAATGTTGCTTTTGCCACAGGGATAAAATTCTGGCTTTGCTTGACTGAGCTTTAATTTGAGTGGATATGATGTGGTTGACTGCCGTCCGTGGTCAGGCCATCTTGGTGTTGGAGGTGAGAGTGGGGAAAAGTCCTGTGATCCCAAAATCCCAACATGTACCTACTCTTATTGATGTGCACTAAATTATTTACCTCTCGAGTCATTACTGTACACATCTTGCTTGCTTCATCCTCTTGTCTGCAGTTTCTCCCTCACACTTTTCTCCACCAGCATCATCTGTCATTAAAGCTCTGCCTAATGCTGGTTTTCAATTAGAAAATGTAGTGAACAGTACATTTAATGGAATCAGCTCCCAGTGGGTGTCTAACTCAATTTCTTTCTTTAAGTTGCACAGCCTCCACCAATTATTTGTAATTAATACATTTGACAGTCCCTGAGTTATAAAATAGTAATTTTCTTTTCACTGTCTGAGTGATGTGTTGTTATTCCATGACTCACACATCTACCTGGATCTAAAATTGGTAATCAAGACAGGTAATAATGGAGTTAAAAAATGTGACAGTGACATCTTAATGATAAACTACTGCACGGTGATCCAGCTGTGCAAAACTGCAGAACAAAGATGAATTAGAGATTTTTTAACTAAATTAACCCACTAGCAATTTTACAGTAACAGCGCACATTTCAGGAACAGATTTTAAATGGTGTTGAGGTTCTTCCTGAGGCCCCGTTCCCATGGAGACGGCGATTTGGGAGCTGAAAACATACTTTTTGACACTGAGGACGCCACCCACTGCGTGTCCGTGGTGAACGCATTATTCTGAAAGGATGCAGCCGTAGCCCCGCCTCTTCCGTAACACGCTCGCGCAACCCCCGACAACAACAGTAACAATGGCGGAATACAGCGTCGCGTTAGTGCTGCGGCAGCTACTGGGCTTGTGTTGGCGTTTACAGCAAAATCTTCTCAAATTGTACAACTACCGTGAGCAACAAGTGTGTGTTGTTATGTGTGTTGTTTTTACCGCGCAGGAGTTTAATGCGCAGGCTCCGTGTCGAACGACTTTAATGCGCATGCTCCGTGTGTTCTTCTCTGTTTTGGTGTGTTTCTGTGGCGGCGTTAGAGCGCGTGAGTGTGGACAATAAATGGTTTGTTTACACTTAAATACTTAAGTCACTGAATCCTCCAGCACTTAAACACACAGTCCAGATAAAAAAAAAAAGAAATAAGATATCACTTCCCACTTTATCATCCGTGTGCCAAAGCAGTTATTTGTCTCCACCTGAATATAATTAGCCTTCTGATCAGCATTGCTCCATCTTGCCATACAGCTTTGATAACACTGAACAAAACATCCCCATCTCTTCACGCAGACAAAAGTTATATTACCCCGCTAATTGGCGAAAGCAGATAAATCAGCTAAAATTCTAATCCCGCCAAATCCACTCTGTTGTTTTCCCTTTTAGCCTCTCGCAGAGGTATGTAGCAGGAAGCTGCAGCTTTACAGGAGGAGACTGAAGGTCAAACCGAGGTAGAGGGAGAGAGAGGGAAACACAACAGAATAAAAACTGAAGATAGATAAAGGATGAGGGATCCCAGGGACTCAGGAGAGAGCAGGATCAAAGGCAGTGTGCCACATCTTGGAGCAAAAAAAAAAAACTGTAGATCCAAGACATAGAGAGGAGATTGTGAAAGCTCTGGATAAGAGTGGATGGCACACAGTTTGAGGGACAAAGGCGTGATGTTTGAGCTCTCAGAAACAGTGTTTGGAGGTATTGCCTATCCGATAATATTTATGTCACTGACACTTGCACTGTGAGTGAAGTCTGTCATGCGGCTCGTTTATAGTCCAGTTTTATCCTCCGCTGCAGGCTTCAGGAAAACTTTATCTCTTCAGGCTGCACAACATCCTGATCCCGCTGAATTGTTTTGCCTCCGATGGAAACAGGCATCGGCTTATCCATAGAAATGAAAAGGCAAATAAAAATGAGATAGAGGTCTTAATACCCCTCCAGAAATAATACAGTTTTAATACTTGCACTTTGATTTGATCTCAAAGCCATTTTCACATATTGCAAATGATGCAGTACATACAGATATTTTTCTGCGTTATCTCGAGATGGATCCACAAGTAACAGAACATGAGGATGAAAAATACTAGAAGAATTATTATGAGTCATGCATTATCTGATCTCACCATGTACTTACAATACAATCTGGCATTTTCAAAATCACAGGACGTCATGTAAGTGACATTTTTATATGTTCAGGTGCTTATGTAGATGAATCATCCTTGTCCCACTTGCTTTGTGTGCATTACGTAACTTCTGTAACACAAAGGCTGCCGTGGATGTTCAAATAGACGGACCCAAAGAGTGTTTCTGCAGTGTCAATGAGCTGAACATTTTGGGCCCACACAATTATTCCAGCTCATCACGATCCAATTGACCAAAAGATTGTGCTGGTTCAGAGGCAGACGAGCAGAGCATGAAACATAAAAGTCTAGTGGTAATGGACTATGTCTTACTCCAACCAGCAGCAGAATAAGGAAAAGATGAGAAGGGAGGAATTAAACAAGAAAAGTTTTTTGTTTCATTATGAAAAAAGCAATCAAAGAAAATCACACGGATTATATAAGTTCAAAATTCAATCAAGCTTACCTTGAAATATGAAAAAAATTGCACCAAGTGGGTATGTTGTTGCTTTTTTTGTCATTTACTTTGAGTTCCCTCTTGCTTTGTGTTGCAAAAAAATCCAATTCAATTCAATCGGGGTGATTTAGATTGAAACTAAGTGTCAGAGGAAGCAGAGAACAGAAAAAGCACAATCAACTAGAAAAGAGAGTTTAAAGAAATCAAGAAACAAATAGACAGAAAAGTTAAACAAGGGTTGGGGAATAAGAAAAAAAAACAGCAGAGAAAAAGCAGAGCGAAAGGCAGAAATATTGTGACAGCGGGTGGAGAGGCCGTTCTACACTGTCAAGCATCAGTTCCCTCAGGAGTGGTTAAATGCATTAGGCCTGTCCACTGGGAAGCAGTGAAGTGATTAGCTGTACTTCAGCCTCGGGATGGAAACTAGTGAAGATTGTGTGCACACATTCACACACATACAAACACCTAACAACACAGATTAGGATGTGCTGGAAAGTTAGATTGTGTGGTAATGAAGTGATAAGATAAGACAGCACTTTCTGGTAAATAGGACTTAATGTGCAGAAATACACATGTTGATGCCAAACTTATACTATGTGATATGAAACTGCTACTTTTAGATGCTGAAACAAGGCTAGTGAAAGAGTTACACATCAAGGAGTTGGAAGTCAAACACCTCTTCAATGAAAATCTTCATCCAGGTAGTCAGATTACTTATACCAACCAACAAGAAGAGTCTTATAAATAGCAAATAGAAACACTTTTTATGCATTTACGTCTGTGCATCTGACAAGAAAATAAAAACAGAGTTGCCCCAGAATGATAAAGCAAAGACAGCTAAAAAGACTTAAACAAAAAAAAACCCTAAATTAACTCTATGTGACTTTTGGTGCAGTGATGTCCCTTCCACAATCTAGAGGAAGTAGTGGTTGACCTCGGTCGACAATTGTCTTGTGAGTGTCGTCAGTGGGTGTAATTTAGCTGGACTATAAAAGTGTCCATGTCCATGTTTCTCTCCATCTTGCATCACCATTATTTGCCTTTGCTCCTTCAAACTGCACCATCCACACAGCACATATCCACGCACAGCTCCCATCACTGTGACTGCTAACCTCTACACCCTATGGTTGTTATAATGTTAGTTTTACTGGTGATGAATCATGTTTGTCTCGTCCTTGTCATATTCTTTTAGCCAGTTTGTGACAGGTGTCATCACCCTTTGCTTTTAAAAACAGCAGTAATTCATCTGCACACTCGTATGTACAGTTTTCAAGGTTCCCAGCATCTTGGAAATCTTGACACTGTTTTTTCTGTGGCTCTCTGTGGAGGCCATAGCATCAGTTGCAGCAGTCCTTATCATCCTGTGTTGCCAAAGGTAGGTCTTCATCCCTCTGGTTGTATGTTTGATGTCATCGTCATGCTGTAGAATGAATGGTGGGAAATTAGGGGCCTCCCTCATGGTGCCTTTGCACGGGTACTGACTGTCATTTATTATTCATTATCTGCTTATTGTCTCACCAAGCACCAGTGAAGGTCTAGGGGCACGTGGGCGTGTGCTTTGCGTTGCCTGTAAGTAATCCACGAATTGCTTTAAGGCAAAACAGCATCCAAAATTCAATTACCCCTGACTTGGCAGAGAAAACTGTTGAGCAGTGACCTTACATAAATGTCAAAGTAAATGTATGCAGTTTAATTTTACATAATATTGAAATCTCCCAGAAGACCAAATTCATTATGTGACCTATTTGTCAAAAAGCCCATACTAGCTAAGTGGACGATGTGTGAGGTCTCACTTTCATGACACAGTGTGTATCCTCTGACCTTATTGTCCTCAGATGGGGTGAAGTGCTGTATGAAAATGTTTTTAAATATGCACATTCAATGCTTAAGTGTTATTTCTGAATGGCAATCATTTAAATTTCTCAATTTCTCTGCCCCAGGACAGCTGTGGCTAGCTTAGCTTACCGCCACCGGTATGAATGGGTGTGAATGAATAATGGTCTCTGTGCTTTGAGTCTGGACTTCCAGAGAAAAGCGCCATACAAATCCAAACCATTATCATTACTATTACAAAATCAAGAATAATGTCGAAATTGTCACGTTGTGGCGCGTCCTCTACATTTTGACTTTATTCTCGCCATTATATTTCGATTTTTATCTCGACATTGAATTTCGATTTTATTCTCGACATTTCGACTTTTTTCTCCAAGTGCATGATGAAATAAAAATCTACCTTCTCTCATCTTTTTTCTCCTTTCCTCTTCTCTCATTTGGCCCTAATACTCTTCCGTAGTCTCACTCCTAACAACTGACTCCTATAAACCATTTGCTGACACAGGCTCCCAGTGATGACTGTAGTGTCTGCTCAGCTCACTGATCATTGGGCCAGTGGACCATTCAAATATCAACACAAATCCACACAGTGACAGGATTTATGCATTTTATATACAACATGTCAAAGAAATTCGCAAAATGCACATATTCTCAGACTTAATCCAGCGTGACTGTGTCAAATCATCCACAAAGACCAGGGCTGAAATACCCTTTGAATTTTCCCAAAGGCGCACATTAGTCCCCTATATGACGCGTTGTTCGTTGACATACGAAATGTCACTAGCAACATGCAAAGTGTGAGTGACATGCGATGACACTTTGTACATGAATGTATATAAGTCGTTTCTACCTAGAAGTACTTGATGCAGCCTCACAAACAAGGTATGTTGATCAGCTGCATATTTATGCTGCAGATCCCAAAGCTGTTCAACTGGATTCAAATCTGGTCATGGCTAGGACAGGTACACTGAACTCACAGCCATGGTAAGATAAGATAAGATTAGTGCTGCAACTATTATTCAACATAATCTATTACATCGACTATGAAAATTCATTGTTGTGGAAATTGAAGAGTCGATGTGTCGTATTATTGTTTTTGTTATGGTAAAATCAATCACCAGATGGTAAAAACACATCTGTACTTGCAGTTCATTACAGGAACTGGTGGGGCAGTATTGCTCCCACATTATTCACAGAGAAGAAGAAGAAGCTCGACAGTGACAGGAAGCAGAACCAACCAATGAACAGGGGAGATGTGAAACAGCACAGATGTTTGGCCTTTCTCTTTTTGTTTTTAAAAGGCTAATCAGTACGTTGACCCTCTCGATTGGAAATGTGAGTACCGTAAATTCCGGACTATAAGTTGCTACTTTTTTCGCAACCCTGCAGCTTAAATACGGGTGCAGCTCATGTATCGAGGGCATGAAGCTCGTTAGCTTGTAAAAAGCCAACGAGCTTCGTCCCACCGATACATTTAGCCTCGTCACATCACACCCATGAAATTACCGAACGGGTCACAGTGGACCACATGAAACTTTTCAAATAAATTCAAATGCACTCACACTAAATTCTTCAGTCATTTTGCGCCTCATGCACACACCCTCATCATGGAAAACACATGACGAAATGCATATGATGCAGTTTTCAAGTTAAAGGCGATCGATCTGTTGGAAACGGCGGCGTAAAGAACTGATTGAATGCGAACTAGTGCAAGAGGAAGATGAAGATAGCGATCAAGGACTTTTCTGGTAGGCTACTGTGTAACCAGCCGTGTTACAAGCACTGTTCGGAAAAAAGCATATATTTAATTAAAAGTTTTAAAAAACTTTCTGTGTAAATATCCCATGTTACAACATGGACACATACAGCTCATAGACAGATGTGGCTTATATTCAGGTGTGCCCAATAGTCTGGAAAGTACGGTACAAAAAAAAAAAAAACAAGACGGAAAAGTTGACCAACATAAAATATTATGCACACTCTTCAGGAAGGAGTTTACTTTTCACAGAAGCACTTCCAGCTTAAAACACCACATGAACAGGAAGCATATGTTAGTCAGGGTTTCTTCTAGCACTCAGGCTAAAGCATAACTCAGCTTGTGACAAACCACCCTCATGCAAATTTTAATTCTTTGGCAGTACTATTTATTATTGCACCTTAACAAGCATTTCTTATTCGATTACTTGATGTTTCGATGAAATAATCAATAGCTCATTCTATTGCTGAAATAATCGTTGCAGCCCTAGATATTACCGTAATTTCCGGACTATAAGCCGCTACTTTTTTCCGATGCTTTGAACTTAAACACCGGTGTTTCTCATGTATCAGTGGCACGAAGCTCGTTGGCTTTTTACAAGTTAGCAAGCTCCATGCCGCTGATACCTTTAGCCTCGTCACATCAGACCCGGTCAGAGTGGACCACATGAAACTGTTCGAATAAATTCAATTGCGGCTTATACACAGGTGTAATCAATAGTCCAGAAAATACGGTACATTGTTCTTCCTACACCGGGGAAATTCCTTAAAACTGTTGAGCCAGCCAGGAGTTGAACCTAGAATCTTCTGATCCGAAGTCAGACGCGGTATCCATTGCGCCACTGGCCCACGTAATCTCTGCAAAACCACAGCATTTCCAGTTTTCTGACAGTAGCTGTGGGTAAAATTGTCTAAATGACAAATTCGAGCCAAGAAAACCTTCCCCACACCATTACGCCAGCGCTACCAGCAGGCTGGGTCCGTGGATTTATGCTCTTGACGCCAAATCCTGACACCTACCACCTGGCCCCAGCACATATCAAGATTCATCCGGCCAGGCTAAGTTTTTCCAGTCATCTATTGTCCAGTGTTGTTGCCTACAGCTACTTCAGATTGCTGGTCCTGACTAACAGCAGAGGAATCCAGTGTGGTCTTCTGCTGCTGTCGTGATCGATGCAGGTTTTGACATGTTGTGCGCTCCGAGATGCTTTTCTGCTCACCACAGTTCAGTAGCCTCTCTCTCAGCTCTCCGGCCATTCTCCTCTCACCTCTCTCATCAACAAGGTGTTTCCAGCCACTGAACTCTGGAGACGGGTGAAAATCCCTGGAGATCAGCAGTTTCAGAAATACTCAAACCAGCCCCTCGGGCACCAACAATCACGTCAAAACTGCTGAGATCACAGTTTTTCTGCGTCAGATAATTGTGTGAATAAGTAGGTGTGTAGGTGAGCCTGTCTTTTATCCAGCTGCATGCATAATGATGAGTATTAATTCTGCGATGTGCTTCAATTTTTTTGGTTTTATACATCTATCAGTCCAGATTTTTCTTGGAGACGAAACTTTTCTACGTCATTACGTGATGTGCAATTAGTTATTTACAAGAGTCTTTAGTTTGCATTTGTATGCAAAGGCTTTCAACCTCAATAGAAGACTCTCAGCTTTGAATGCATATTATAATGTGTCCCAGATTGCAAAGGGTGAAGGAGACATGCAAGCACCCCGTGTACACACATACACAAACACCATTGCTGTGCGTCACAATGAAAAGCCGTCGCAATTATCAAAGGGAAGATTCACCTGCAGATCTTCAAAGGTCTCCCCTCATTTCGGTACATCTCTCATTTCTCTCCCCTTCTGCAACTCCACCTCTCAATTCATGTCATTTCTGATGCGTCTCTCTCTCTTTCTCTGTCACACAATCTACCCCGTCCTCGTCTTTTTCCGTCTTTGTCTTCTGCTTGCCACTCTCGGCATGATAGCTTTTTTTTTTTCTTTTTGCATCTTGGTAGGTTTGCTTTTCAGAGCAGTAGACATTAATAATGTTGCCAGCCTGTTCTTATTCAGAAGAGAATAAGCATTCAGGAAAAAAAAGTGATAAATTGATATCACGTCTCTGTCTCTCTCTCTGCTTCTCTTCCTCACTTGGCTTTAGAGTTAAAGTTAGAACCACCTCCTACTGAACCTTCCTCCTCCAGCACCCTGCATCTAACTTTTCTGTTGTGTCGGTCACTTTTCGACCTCTTCTAAACCTAATGTTTTGTTCACCTTACTTTAGTATCACCCTTCGAATATCATGTATAATACATACCAGGTGATATGCCAGTTAAAATATCTAAATATGACTGAGTGACCAATGATATTTGCTGAGTGCAGGTGACTGGCACCTCAGTAGGTAACCAGTATTTATCTTGTTGTGCAAAATGATTTTAAAATGTGCTACAGTGAGACTATGCTAATGAAATGGCCACAAATAAAGGCTTTAAAATAAAATTACCGTATTCTCCGGACTATAAGCCGCTACTTTTTTCCAACGCTTTGAACTGTGGGGCTTAAACACCGGTGTGGCTCATGTAACAAGCTAGCAAGCTCCGTGCCGCTGATACATTTAGCCTCGTCACATCAGACCCGGTCAGAGTGGACCACATGAAACTGTTCGAATAAATTCAATAGCGGCTTATAGACAAGTGTGCTCAATAGTTCGGAAAATATGGTAAGTTTTGACAAAGACACAGATTAAAGGCTGTAGATCTGGACAGAGCACTCTTGAATTGATTGTCCTTCATGGCGAGACAGTTACAGTCTCTGCACTGATTTTAAAAAGCACATCACACTGGTAACATCTGTAACATGCATAGATGAATGTTTCAGTGTCTTCTTTTATACAACTTGTCCAAATACAACCAAATTCTTCCATATGTTAAATTAATGTTTTCCTGCATTGGTCACTACAGTGGACACCTGTTTAACCCTTTAACTCCAAGCATATCATTCGCACACAATAAGTTTGTCGTTGGATTACCGTAATTATTTCACAGTTTGCACAATCAAAAAAAATGGCAATGGTTCCTGAAAGCTGAGATGTTGCACTTTACAGGCAATATTTTGTCATTACGGTAATTTCAGCACCACCTCTCCCAGAAGTTGGCAAAATAGTCGATTTACTATATACTACGTGTTGTAAGAGAGTAATAACAGTGACGATGAAGCAAGAATAGCAGAAAAACACAAAAACAGATTTTGATTTTAGAGTTTTAGTGAACACTGCAAAACACTGCAATTGCACGAGTGTTGAAGTTTAAGAGTGAATTTGAAATCAAAATAAGCATAAAAGGTCCAGGTGGAAATTTGCATGCTCAGGTGTTAAAGGGTTAAAAGCCACGTTCTCCTAAATGCAGTGGTTTCTATGGTGGAAATACATATCAGGGGTTAGAGTGCTCTCCTCCGTCCTCCTACATTGAGTTTTATTCAGTGATTAGTTGTTGTAACCACTAGTAAACTTTCTCTGAATCAGAGAAGGCTGACAGGAAGTCACACTTGTCGACCACTGCTGAAATATCCTGTCACTGCAACTATGACAGAGGAACCTTAGTGGTAAAAAAAAAAAAAAAAGTGATATGCAGGAACATCTAAGTAAAAATATTCTTCTTTTACTTTTGAAAACTTCATTTAAAATAAATAATACATTCCATTTAATGCATGAAATCCACTGAAGTCGACATGTTTGTAACTTCCTAAAAAAAAATTCACATTTTTGAAAACAAAAGTGAATATTTTTGTTTTCATAGCATAAGAAGAGTAAAAACACAAAAGAAAAAAACATCTTGACTCAGACTTTCATAATTCATGCAGGAAATGGATAAGAAAAACCTCTGATCTTTGCTATAATGTGAAAGACAACAAACACAGTCCTAAAAAAAAACAACTTCCTTAATG
Organism: Pseudochromis fuscus; assembly: GCA_900323345.1. NCBI lineage: Eukaryota > Metazoa > Chordata > Actinopteri > Pseudochromidae > Pseudochromis > Pseudochromis fuscus. The sequence goes on from OOFC01049860.1 coordinate 12,336, forward strand.
GTATACTGTTTATAGCTCCATATGTTAAGATAATAAAGATGTAACTTTTAGAAATTTCCTTCTGGCTTAGATTGTGGGTTAAACAGCTCGACAGAGGATCCATGACTCAGAAATGTCTAACAGGAATAAATCTTTGTACAGCAGAGAAAACATGTGGGAATATGAACACAGTGTCTCTGAGAGGGACAGTAAACTGAGAGACGGTGCTGGGTGACAGGATGTACTGGAGGTAAGAAGCTGTGGTTGTGGTTCTCTATAGGAGGACATGGAAAAGACCAGAGAGTGAAAGATAGAAATGTGGCCATAGCTCAATAAATTATAAACGACATAGAGTGTATATATATATATATATATAATATAAAACTGCTTGTAA
>OOFC01049860.1:17752-50833 GCA_900323345.1 Pseudochromis fuscus
AGAAATTAATTATTACAGCGGCACAGTCCCAGCTTGTGATCAACAAGCGTGGACCTGTGGAGCCTCCTCTGTGTGAGTGAGTGTGTGTCCTTGTGTGTGTGTGTGTGTGTGTGTGTGTTTCCAATTAAATGCAGTGAAATTGAGAGACTTGGCCTGTAGGAATCTAATTACCAGAATCCTTGGGGGGAAGGAGGACAGAGTGCCTTCAATGTGTCAGCACATCTTGCAAGGATGTGTGTGTGTGTGTGTGTGTGTGTGTGTGTGTGTGTGGCGATGATGTATGTTTATATATCTACCCAGGTGTGACTGTGTATGAAATCATTAAAATATTTCTGCGCCATTGGTTGTGTATTTATTAGTGTCAATGGATTTAGTGTACCCGGATATTTAAAAGCGTAATGCACACGTGTATTTCTGAATTTATAGAATATGTAAGTCTGTATGTACGTGCTCACATATTTCTATTTAATGCCTGTGTGCATATTTGTGAATTCCCTGTTTGTGTGTGTGTGTGTTTGTGGTCAAGAGCTTTACGAGCGACCAGAGGCAGTGAATCAGGACGGCAGTGAGGTACTCAAAGGAACCACGGCTTCATTACCATCAACAACCACAATAGCTCCATATGTCTGTCAGCCCCCGCTCTGGTCCTCACAATACACAGCTGGCATTAGAGAAAGAGATCAGACAGGTAGAGAGGGAGGGAGAGGGTGATAGATGATAGAGACGGGAGCCAAAACAAAGCAGACAGCTAAACAATTTAGCAGCACAATGTCAGATTGTGCTTTTATCACACACTGAAGAAAGGCAAACTTTTTACTGTGGGAAACAATACAGCCTGTTTCACACACTCTGTCGTTCTCAACTTTTGAACCTTATGAGTAGGTTGTATGTTAACGAGGAATGGGTATCATTAGGATTTTTATGAATCCGATTCTCATTTCGGTTCTGCTTATCGATTCTGGTTCCTAACGATTCCTTATTTCGATTCCAAAAACAAAAATCCGGAAGACAGGAAGAGCGACCTGTCTTGCAGTTTATTAATTTCCCACACGTGTTGCATTTTCAACCGTTTGCCACTCTCTCTACGAAAATGAAGCCACACTTTTGACTGCTATCCCCGGTCCATTTCCTGTTGCCATGCGGCATCACGTGATGTGTTAGATACGTAACAGACAGGTCCTGGCAGATATCTAAAGTCCGTATGCAGCTGTTGTGTGAAATTAGTGCATCTACGAACCGAAATTCTCATTTTTTTATGGGTATCTGGTACTCACTAAATTTAATTTGGTTCCTACTTATAACCAAATTTCGGTACCCAACCCTAATCTTAACTGACAGTGGCCTAACATTTGATCAAAGCCTGGAAACATACACCTGCGAAACTCACAGATTATTGCTTCACCAGCTTCGATTCTGAATAAAATAATGTTGAAATAAACAGTGTTGTGGATATAGGCATTTCATCACAAAATCCTTTGATCGCAAAGGTTCAACAGGAAGTGGGTGTTTGGGCAGGTGAGTCAATTTACAATCGTGCACATAATATCTCACTGGTCACATGAAAGTTAGGTACAAAAAAATAAAATTGAAAATGGCACACAACGGTCTAGGGGATTGAACAGAAAATAATTTGCATTGCAAAGAAACAAAATCCCTTGACGACCAGTGAACACTGCTCTCCAGGAAGTAGGCATACAAAGACTTCATGACCATACCCTCAGAGGATTCGAGAAAACACAAACCTCTGTTAAACCTCAAAAACAGGAAACAGAACAGGTTGCAGTTTGTAGAAACACAAAAATAAACCACTAGAGTTTTGGGATACAGTTGTATGAACCGCTGAAATAAAAAAAATCAACCCCTGGAGAACCTGATGAGAAAAAAGTAACAGCTCATGACCCCAAGCAAACACCTCATCTGTCAAGCATGGTGGTTCTCTTATGGTTTTGGCGTGTGTGGCTGCCAATAAAACTGGCACACTGACATTTATTGATGATTTCACCGCTGACAGAAGCATCGGGATGAATGCAGATGTATACGGGAGCACGCTGTGTGCTCGGATTCAAAAGCATCCGAACTTATCAGATGACATTTCATCATTCAGCACAGCAACATATCTCCAAAGCAACCAGCTTTTCAGGGTGAAGAGGTGGAAAATCCTTGACTCAGCAATCGCCTGGCCTCAGACTAAAAGCAGAGGGACCACACAACAAGCAAAAGCTGCAGCGAGGGTCTGATGATGTCTGTGCATTGAAGGTTTCACACAGTGTCTGAATGCAGATGATTCTCCACAGACATGTCACATCTTCCCACTGACTCCTGAACCCCTAAACTTTAGCCGCTGTGTGTATCTCCCACACACTTCTTCCAGTATAGATGTAAACTGACTAAAATTAAAGCTCGGACTGGGCACTGTCCACTATTTCACTTCAAATGAAATGTGTTGCAGCACATAGCCTGAAGAAATGTGTAACTGTCTAAATAGTCAGTCTGGACTGTTATTTCCAGCAGAGACAGGCTCAGCTCTCTAGTGGAAGTGAAAGCAGACATTAAATGTAACACTCTACTGAACAGAGATGAATAAATAACAACAGGTGTATTCTTCTGAATGTGGAGTCGTCTCCATGAGTCTCCAGCCAGTCTGGCAGCACAGAGATTAAGCTTAGAGGCAGGAGACAGTCGGTGGTTGGCTGTGTTTACCAATTTAATGTTACCAAGTTTGCAAATTAGTTACTCGACTTTCTGTGTACCAAGAGTGAAACGAGTCAACCTGAGGGTTTTGGATTTTCATCACATTTCATGATTCTTAAAGTTGTCGAGATATTTCTGAGATATTGGGCGGCTGTGGCTCAGGTGGTAGAGTGGGTCGCCTGTGAATTGTAAGGTTGTGGGTTTGATCCCCAACTCCTCCTGTCCACCTGTGTCCCTGGGCAAGACACTGAACCCTAAGTTGCTCCCAATGGTGGCTACCGCCTTGCATGGCAGCTCTGTAGCCATTAGTGTGTGAATGGGTGAATGAGTTGATTTGTAAAGCTCTTTGGGACCTAGCTTAGATCATGAAAGTGTTATATAGATGTACTCCATTTACTATTTCAGTCAAACTATAAAACTCACAGACTGAACAACACTTTTCTGTTTTTGTAAATTCTGGAAACAAAACTGGAAATAAAGCAGCTTTCATTTAATATCATGGTCCATCTTCTAAACAAATAAATGTTTATAACCTCTTTTGATTTTTCAGATAAGATTCAAGTAGTTAATTATCAGCAATCACCAACACAAATCAAAACCTACACACTCTAGTACACACACACACCCAGCCAGGAAAAAAAAAATAACTCCCGTCATTTAACTTTTCACATGATTCATTATGTCCTGAGTCCCTGCTGTCACTTATCTTATGCATCATCTTTTCTATGACTTTAAAATGTCAGCACGTATGTAAGCTTTGCCTTCTGGGCTTTTCCTCCCCAAACTCCATCATCAACGTCCTCTCATGCTGATGTTACATGTCGTGTAGCATGACCGCGGCCATTACTCATTTTCCACAACCTCTGCTTCCCATCATTACGACCCTCGACTAATGTATTGTAACATGGCAGTGACACTCATGAAGAAGGGACAGGATTCAAATGTCACGAGAAGGATGACATCATTTCCTGACAAACGTGTGATTTGACAAAGTGCTAATAGCCGTGTGTTTGCCGTGTGATGAGCGGCAGAGAAATGCAAAGAAGTTAAGGAACTGAAATAAAGTGGAAATTTCTGATGAAAGGTGCGACCCAACACACCTAAAGTCCAACTGAATGTTTATTTGACAAACTGTGGCAGCTGTAATTGAAGCACATGGGCGCACACCCACAAACACACACACATACACACAGCGTCCACGATCAATCAAATCTATCAACAAATAGACAGAGTGAGGGCTGACATTTACTGCCCCGCAGCTCTCAGGGTTTTTTTTTTTTTTTTTGGTGTGTGTTTGTATTCCTGTGTGTGTGTGTGTGTTTGTGTGTGTATTTTCTCTGCCTATAATGCAGAAAGTGGTCACAATATACAAGCTTTCATAGGAGAAAGAGAGAAAATGTCCTCGTGGGATATAAAACATGAACAATGTCTTTTGACAGGCCATTCTGGCTATAAAAGCATATTTAAGTAGCTCCCTCTGACTGGTTTATGTTGACAAAGGCACAGAGGAAGAAATGAAACAACTATTTTCTTCTGGGTCATGTAGGAGAGGGAATAAACAAAGGAGATGAGACGGTTATTTCATGGCGATTGTCATGATAATTCAATGATAATTATGGCTGCAATTCTTTTCATGCTGCTGTTGCTTTTGATGCATAGACTGTAAATAAAGACAGACACTGTGAGGTGTAGTAGCACCTATTGTTTTGCATTGGAGCCACTTTCGAAGTCCAGATTTGCAGCGAATATATTCAGCTCTGTCCTGTTCGTTTGGCGCTAGATCCTGGTTCACACATGAGTTACCTACTTTAGCTACACTGTGCTGGGCAGGCGTCGTAATCAAGGATAAAACGTTAATACTAGAAAGCACCAAGAGAGCACAAACCTCTAGCAAGGACTGAACACTGCTGCCCTCTTGTGGTGAAATAGCAACATTATCCTGGTAAAGCATTTATATTTTTTCATGTTTTTGTTCTGTAAACACAAAAACTAACACAGATGAAAACATTACCTCGTTGACAGAGGTATAAATATTATTCGACAGCATCCTGTGATACATGATGCCATCAGGGATAGTGCTGGTTAAGATTAGCGAACCTCCACCAAGGACTGAACACTGCTGCCCTCTTGTGGTGAAATAGCAACATTATCCTGGTAAAGCATTTATATTTTTTCATGTTTTTGTTCTATAAACACAAAAACAAACACAAACCAACACAGATGAAAACATTACCTCGTTGACAGAGGTATAAATATTATTCGACAGCATCCTGTGACAAGTGTTGCCATCAGGGATAGCGCTGGTTAAGATTACATCTGCATTAGCTTCAGCCTCAAACTGTGGCAGCTGTCTCTGGAAAATGAAGCAGTGGTAACTTGCGATGATGATGATGATGATGATGATGATGAGACTGACAAAAGAATTTGTGGTCATGATGAGGTTGCTGATCGTTAAAATGCTGTTATTAATCATGATGGCAAAGAGTTATTAGGCAGAGGAGGAAGGCAGTGTGTGGCACTCATCTGTTTTAATTTTGACTGTCAGTATAATAGTGGGAGAGACAGGTGACGAGACCAGGAGCTGCACGAGGGCTGCCAAGGAGGGAGAGTAGGGGAGTATTACCGAGTGAAAGACTACAACAGGCTTCTGGCCAAAAGCAAGTTTGCTTTGTACTCCCCTCCACTTAGATACCTTTCTCATCTGCACACACACACACACACACACACACAAACACATACACAAACCTTCGAGAAGCTGCCAGTGTTAATCCCTTTAATTTATAAGCAACTGCCAGAGAACAATAGAGGGAGAGAATGATAGGAAGCCACGATGTGAGAGATCAGATGTGATTTTACAACATCCATATGGTCATTTCACTGCTGGTGGTTATCACTTCAGCCCATTTATTATCTAATGATTCATCAGAATTTATAATTTTTCACAATAGCCAAATCAAAATGTCGACATTTGTGCGATAGGTTCCCGTCTCTTGGATCTGTCGTGAATCCTCCCGCCTGCATATAGAGAATAAGAGCAACAGAAAGAGAGTGGTGTTCAAGAGATAGCTCGTATCATCCAGTCAAATGTCTCCCTGACTCTAGTCAAATGTGTCCCTGGGTCTCCAAACTGCTTACTGGAAGCGGCTGCTGTTTTAACAGACTCTATAAAGCTGTTTGGCATGAGTCCTGGTCGCTCAGTGGGTCGAGGTGCATTAAGTCACAGTGCTGGTTGCTTTCTTTCACTCACGATTTCACTGGTTCGAGGCGACACAGAGTAAAAGGGCTCAACGTAGGTTCTGCAATTACCAATGAACATTTCTGAAGAATTTTGAAGTGGAGAATCAGTAATAATATGTGCAGGTGTACATCTATTTATAGACAGAAACCCTAACCTGCAGCTATTCATTTTTTATTTCATGAAATGTAGATGATTCACAGCACTTGTACTATTGCTTTGTCAACCAGGAACCTAAGTCATTTACTGCCCCGTAAAAATTATCATAATAGGTGACAATTGTTGCTGTCAATCACATTGCAGGAACAATTTCTTTCAAGAAACAGGTAAGTAATTTCACAAGTCTTTTTCTAAGTTAACATCAACGAATGACATAATTTGCCAGATAATAACAATTTCCCAGAAGCTAAATCATTCCAGCCTACTACAGTTTTTTCTCTACCTCAAATTAGTACTAAATGATCCATTAATCATGCAATCAACCATGCAAAACACTATAAGACAATAACGCTACGGACCTGCCACTCCGACTCCAAAGAGGTCACACATCTTCATGGCGAGGGCGCTGTTTGTTCACATGACTGAACAGTGAGCAGAGTGGGGTTGAATGGCGGGATGTGGTGTCCGTCAAAACGACTTAGTGACGGTAGAGCAGGCCTGAGATGGCCTTCCTTGCTGGTGTCAGGCCTGACAGGTGACAAAACAGCTGAGGAAGAGGCGTGCCAAGGGACCGTATGTGTGTACAGAGGGAAAAAAAGAAACAAGAAGGAACAGAATAGGTATGTGCAGGTGCATCAGTATGTGCAAGAGGTGGTTTGTGTTAGTAAGAGATTCAGAAATATGTCTGGTTGTGAAAATTTTTTGCTTACAACAAGAGCATGCACACATACGTTTAAGCTGTATGTGGCTTACTGAGGAGTCACCTGTCAATCATCAACATCACCACATCAGGTGCTTTAATTACCTCCACCTAGGAGGTTATGGCCATCTGTTACAACCTACTAACCGATCTTACTACTGTGTTTATTTGGAGAGATATGGGCCCCAATCCCAATTCACCCCTTCGCCTTAGGTGTCCCGATTCTTCATGAGTCGAAGGGGGAGGGTCAAGCGGTCTGGCCCTCGAGATTTTCCAGGAGCACACCAGAGAAATTTCCCATAATTTTGTGCGAGTCACCCCCAACATGGAGGCAAATGCTGCAGTGGTGGCAAAAGGAACAGAAATACCGTATTTTCCGGACTATAAGCCGCTACTTTTTTCCGACGCTTTGAACTTAAACACCGGTGTTTCTCGTGTATCGGCAGCACGAAGCTTGTTGGCTTTTTACAAGCTAGCAAGCTCCGTGCCACTGATATATTTAGCGTCATTACATCAGACCCGGTCAGAGTGGACCACATGAAACTGTTCAAATAAATTCAATAGCAGCTTATACACAGGTGCGCTCAATAGTCTGAAAAATACGGTAACTTATAAAAATCTTTTGATCGTCAGTTTAATGCTGTTTATCAACCGCTTGTTCATGACAAACGTAGCAAAAAAATGCGCAAGTCGTTTTACGTGTGTCTGCCCAGGCTAATCACGTTAGCATTGTTTTAACGTAACATTCATGTGTCCTGTAACACTCATCAAAAATTGGACATGCCAGTTACGTGATAATCTGGGTTTGACTTCAGCTGGTGAGAGGATGGTGAATTGTTTGTTGTCGCTAAAGTCGTCACATCTGGATGACGCCATCGACGATCACTGATGAGGTAGCAGGTTTTCGAAGGGTTGTCCCATTTCATAGGGGGATATTTCAACCCCTACTTCTTGCATCTCCATTTCAAGAGGTAGGGTCGAGGGGTAGGGGAAGACTCCTCAAAGGGTAAATATCAGAAATACCGTATTTTCCGGACTATAAGCCGCTACTTTTTTCCAACGCTTTGAACCCTGTGGCTTAAACACCGTTAGCTTTTTACAAGTTAGCAAGCTCCGTGCCACCGATACATTTAGCCTCGTCACATCAGACCCGGTCAGAGTGGACCACATGAAACTGTTGGAATAAATTCAATAGCGGCTCATAGACAGGTGCGCTCAACAGTCCAGAAAATACGGTAGTATTGGGCCAGGGTATTATTTACCAAAGGAACAAACAGTTCAGCGTTACAGCATTGGTAACAGAAGGATTATGCCTTGGCAGAGGTTTGCACTTCCTGAACGCCTCCTGGTTTTCTTCTTTGGTATCTTAAATACTGATAAGATTATTTACCTCCAGGAAGTTCATCTTTTTCACATATTGGCGAAATTTAGCGACCAAGAGAAACAAATTGTAACACTGGAGTGGAGTACCTGAGGTTTTGTGTCAGGTTAGCGTAGCTGATCATTAATGTAGAGAGCAGGTGTGAGGTTGGATGTTTCTGGGACAACCGAACCCACCAAGGTGCCTTGTGGGGGCATTGTGGTCTAAATTCAACAAAACACCTGTGAGCGGATGGTAGACTCTCTCTAATAAACACTGCTTTCCTCTAAAAGCTTTAAACAGATAGTCACTCTAAATACATCAACAGTCAGCTCTGTTTGTGTATTATCTACTGTAGCTGAAAGAAATCCTGCACATTAAACTCAACATGACAGGGAAGGCATTTCTTGACAGGTAATTCTGAGCATTTCAAGACTGGTTTACGTCTAAATAAGAGAGTGCTGATATTAAAAAAAATATATATACTATCATAATACATCTTAGTCTGAACCTAAAAGGCAGTGTGAAAATGTGTGTGTTGAATGAGCACATTTCTTGAGATACTGTTACCCCTGTGCAGTCCACATGAGGCCTCCTCTGCTCCATCAATTCAATCCCTACAACTCACTAATTAACATATAAATTTTGCTTAATCCATACGGCAATATTCTCACCTGCCACTTTCAAAAAAATCAACCTTCAGGTTACACAAGCCACAGAGCTGATCACCCTTTTATCAGAAGTATCCTCAGGAGAAACTACAAAACATGAGCTCCAGCTGTGTACAACTCAAACAATAATGAACTCCAATACGGTTAATGATCTAACACAGAAAAACCCTCATTTACATAAAATCAACGCAACTCAAACACCGAGACTCAGTAAATTAATTCAATGTCCATTAATTGAATGAACTCAATAAGGATTCAAGCCTCTTTCAGTCTGGTTCACTTCCTCTGTCTCTGCATGGTTGTGTTTCTTCCTGGACCTCAGTCACTCCTCTCACCTAATCCCATTTCCCTTTCTCTTTAGCACATTCAGTTCACAGGTGTTTCCTGATTTAACACCTCCCCTCTCCTCTTACCTCACTCTGGGTTGTTTTTTTTCTCCTCCTTTCTGCCATGTGTATAAAAAAAGATTGTGGTTATGTTTTGTGTTGGTGTTTGTGCCTGACTAAACTAATCACTAACACTTCAGTGCAGGTTCTGGATGCTGCTCATGTTTTCACAAACTATTTTATTTATATGGTGTATTCACGTTAAGGTAAAATCATTGAACACATTAAAATGTATTGTGTATAAAAGAGAAATCAGATGTGAGAAGGGATCTGTTTACAATTTCAGAATAATGTACCGAATTTTCCGGACTACTGAGTGCACCTGTCTATAAGCCGCTATTGAATTTATTCAAACAGTTTCATGTGGTCCACTCTGACCGGGTCTGATGTGACGAGGCTAAATGTATCGGCAGCACGCAGCTTGCTAGCTTGTAAAAAGCTAACGAGCTTCGTGCCGCCAATACATGAGCCACACCGGTGTTTAAGCCACAGGGTTCAAAGCATCGGAAAAAAGTAGGGGCTTATAGTCCGGAAAATACAGTAATAAAATTAGACAAAAGTATGGACAGTTTAAAATATTCTCTGAGGTGCTTACACAGGATTTTAAAAGAAAAAAAAAAATCTACAAATTCATCCAAACCACTTCAACCTTCAAATCCAACAGCGCGTTTTATTTACCAGACAGTTTATCCAGCAACTATCACCTACCATGAGAATTCAAAAGACATAATCATGTCATAATCCCTGACATGACAAACACATCATTTTAAAACACGTACACGCCCAGTTACGGTAAATCCTCACCTCCACATGCTGTGCAGCGTACAATCATCTATAATTGGGATGTTGTGTGATGTGGCGACTGCTGCTTGTCAACAGAGATTAGCTGCAGACGAGTGTGTGTGTATATGTGGGTTTGTATCCATTGTTGCACCTGAGCACTCTGAGTGAAAGCACCTGGATTAAATGTGATAAAGTGAGGATGCACCACGTGCACGCACTCACACAAGTGGAGGGTCTGTCCAAACACACACTGCTTTTTCTTCTGGTAGATGTAAAACGGGAACCTGAGCACAAATATAGACATAAATGCAGACATCTTTGCTGTTTACATTTAAAAGCTTTAAGAGGTGAGCAGAAGAGGTAAATGCCATGTTGTATTAACTCTGACAGGAAATTTTTATTTCAGTCACAAACTCAAGAGGAGTGACCCTCGCTTTTTCTTAACCAGCACCGACAGCGGCCGCTTTCATGTGGTCATTGTCATTGCTGGAGCGAAGCAATCATCATATAAAGTGCATAATAAATATTTATTCTAATGATAATATAGTTTGCAGCTTATTGAAGCCTATTGAAGTCAGTCAGTACACAGCCACCAAGTTGAGCTACAAAGACCAAAACATCAAAGAAGGCGTGGTTTATGTTGTTAGCTGAGGCTGTGGCTGCTGTCGGAGGAAGTTGGATGAATTATATCCTTCAAATTTTTAGCTGTGTCTTTAACTAACAACAGTTCATTCTAGTTGTTGTAAGAATCCTTTATTGTGTCTCCATCCATGCAAAAACACATATGCAGATGGTTTGCATATGGATGGTTGGACATGTTGACAGAATTATCCCAACTAATATTTGAGGAAACTTTACATTATTTCTGAAGTGAAGTCATATTCCAGTGTGTAGCCCAGGGGGTGGGCAATCCTGGTCCTCGAGGGCTGCTATCCTGCGTGTTTTAGGCCCCATCCACATGGAGACGGGTTTACGCCTTGCGTCCACACGGAGACGGGGATTTGGCAGCCGAAAGCAATACTTTTTGAAACCGGGTCCCAGAATGGGAAAGTCTGAAGACGCCACCCGCTGCGTCTCCGTGTGGACGGCGAATACGCATTCTCCTGAAACGCTGCCACCGTAGCCCCGCCTCTGACCCTTAACTCGCCTGCTCAACCCCGACAACAACAGTAAAAATGGTGGAACACAGCGTCGCGTTAGTGCTGCAGCAGCTACTGGACTTGTTTTGACTTTTACAGCAAAATCTTCTGAAACTACACAACTACCGTGAGCAACAAGTGTGTGTTGTTGTGGGTGTTGGTTTTACCTCATATGAGTTTAATGCGCATGCTCCGTGTCTTCTTCTTTGTTTTGGTGTGTTTCTGGGGCAGCGTTACAGCGCCACATACAGGCCTGGCCGATTGACTACAGCGTTTTCGGCTTTTTCGTGTGGACACAGATATAAATATCCGTTTTCAGGGGAGACGTATTCGTTTTGTCTCCACGTGGACGGGGCCTTAAACATGCAGGACAGCGACCCTCGAGGACCAGGATTGCCCACACCTGGATTAGAGTCTAGATACTGTCACACCTCCACTATCAGTCACTGGAAATTGTCAGACACAACATTAGAAATGTGGGAATTTCAAATATCGTCCAATGATCTGACGCTCATCAGTCTGAAGCGTGTCTTAAAATCTCCCCCAGACTTTAAAACCAGCCATCACCACACATTTACAAACAGCTCTCCACAGATTATATTTGTCTCTGTGCGACCAAAACTAAATGTTTCAAGTTGTGAATCACATGTGGTCTCTATCTTTCCTGGGGTCTCCTCGGGGGATTCGATCAAAGGATCGTGTGAGGATTAGATTGTGAGTTCAACTCGTTTTGTCGCAGCCCAGGCAGGGTAGCGCTGACAACTGTAAACCACACATTGGTCATATCTGGTGTAAAGTATTTTAACCAGAGTATTTTATTTTTAAATGAGACAAAAGCATGAGACGCGTCTAAGTTAGTAGTGAGTGTAGTAAAAAAGAAGACAAACCAAAAATCCGGCTGAGGTTAGAAATAGTGTATAGCTGCTTTGAATCTTCAGATATAAAAACAACAAAATCTACAATCTATAAAATCAGTTTTGTCACAAGGAACTACAGAAATGTCAAAAAACAGAATTGTAACTCAATCTAAATAAAATCCAAACACTGATTTAACTTTTTAAAGATAGTTATGAACACTTTGTTGATGTCTGATTTTATTTGGTAACTAATCTTACAACCTACTATAAAGTTAAATGTTTAGTAGTAGAACATCTTTATTTTTGGGGGTTTTATGTAAATATATATCCTATTAAGTTTGGGTTAAACCAGCGACTTGAAAAAGTATAAATGATACAATATATATGCATATAAACTGATACATAATGGAATATAATTTGATAGAACAAGGTCCATATTTGAATCATTTCTCAGCACAAAAACTAAAGCATCTGACTGCAGACTGAACCAAAATACCAAATACATGCATGCAAATTACAGGCTGCATTTACATTACAGAGCGCTCATTACTCATTATTAAAAAACTGGGTTATCATCGAGATCGTAAAATATGAACGCTGTCAAGGCTGCAGAGAAATACAGCAGACAGGATGGCAGTCTGGCTCGAACAGTCGTATTTCACTGGCTGCTCAGACTGCACACCCAACATGTCTGAACTATTTTCACACTGAACCTTTAAAATTATGATTCAGGGATGTTTGCAGTGGAATTCCTCGAAACCCAGATCTGCATTGTTGAAGAGCCGCATGTTTTTGGCTTCCCTCGCCTGCATTCCTCCAGACTGGTATGTACCACTGACCTGCCAGCAAAGCCCCTTTTTAATTTTCACAGGATATATATTTATATTCCCATGAATTTCAACATACACGTTCACTACTCATGTGAAGTGGCTTCCCCTGAATGAAGTGAGTGGTGTGAATTTGAACAGTACTGAGGAACACAAATCTAAAACCAACTATCTCAACATGTGTTCAGGCTGAATGTGAAGCGAATTTTAAAAGAGGGACAGTTGTGTATGAAGACAACAACACAAACAGTTAGAGACCCACTAAGAGGAAGAGACACAACCATGTAATTTAAAAGCTGTTTTTTATTTAAAAGCTGACCTAAACCGACCCTATTACTTCCTTTAAATACAGAAGAAAAAATGTGAAGAAGCTCCAGTCAGTTTTGGATTAATTAGTTGAAAGTAGCTGCTGATGAAATAAATAAAGATTTCACTTTCACTGAATTATCAGTGTTTTATCCAAAGTGAAAGCGATGCCACCTGTTGGTTTGTGGACTCACGTTTTAAAGCCGGGAGTTTGAACGTCGCCATGTTGGTTTTTGGAACCAGAAGTGACGGGGCTGACCCTTGAACTCGAGGAGACTGAGAATACAATGTGTATGAGACTAAAGCTTATCCATTGGCCTCATTGGCTGTTGGACTGTTTGTTTCCTTGCATTTCTTGTTTGTTTATCAATTCAATGAACTCTGTAAAGCACTGTGAGGCAGCTGTGATATTGGGCTGTATATATTAACTGAGTTGAATTGAATTAAAGCTCAGAGATAGTTTCATTGGAGGCCAGACCTGTCAATCAAACTTACCATATCCCCACATATTCCTTTTTTGGAAGCCTAATATCTACTTATGATATTACATAATGTTTTTTTTTTTTCTTTTTAGCCAGAAGAAGAATTGACTTCAGTTAAAGACAGCAGATACCCCTTTTCCACCAAACAAGAACAGGTGCTAGTTCTGGGCTGGTGCTAGACCTGGTGGTTAGTTGGTTCAGATCCCGTTTCTCCTATGAACCGGTTTGCTTTTCCACTGGCAAGGAGCCAAGTTGGAGCCGTGTCAACGTAAAACGTCAGTACGTCCCTGCATAGGGAGCCGGTTCTCAACAACCGGCCGCTAGCAAGCTAGCTGCTGTTAACAAACTACTGTTACCCTGTTACTATTAGCCAATGAAAACATTATTTTTTTCAGTGGATATTCTAGTTACAACATGATTGAGTTAACAAAGCAGTGTTGCATCGCTACGTGCGGTATTTTTTCAGTTTTGGGAAATTACGATTTCCCTACTGGTCGCATATGACAGCGAAGCGCACCCTCGCTGTAATAATGTTTAAATGGAGGAGTTATTGTGTGCATACAAGTGCTGTTCCTGGTTTTACAGTCTACACTGAGATCCAGAGCCAAAACTGTATTTTCATTACTTCTACTGTCGCTAGCTGTGTTTCTACCATCGCTCCCCCAGCTCCTGGTGTAGTCGCTGCTTAATTGGTGCTAAGTCTGGCCCAGCAAAGAAGTGGGGCCAGAGGTGGCCCCTGTTTTAGCAGCTGGGGCCGGTTCTCACGGCGGTGGAAACACAACAAACTGGGGCCAAGTCAGGAACTGTCCAAGAACCTGTTTGGTGGAAAAAGGGTAAAAATGACTTGAGGAAAAAGTGTTTTTGGTCTTTAGTGGTCGTCAGGAGTATTACACTTTTGTAAAGTGTAATACTTTCTGGATCGGCTTCACTTTTCAGACTCTACATCCACTTCTAAATACATGATTACATGACTTTATCCTTTCACACAAATTCACACTCATTTACATGTTTTTAGAGCATTTCTACTCAGAAGTGAAAAATACCCATACATCACTTTCAGCTCTGTAGTTCATATTTCCTTTTACAGTAACATCAACGATCAATAAGTATTTTTTGGTTGCCAGTTTGTACGAGTCCCAGCATTCACCATGTCACAGAGGGAACAGAGGACTGTGATCAGGACATGTTTGTTGTTGTCATTTATCATTCTGTTAGCAACCACACCAGTTCTGTGTTTTGCATTGAGGACTTCTTTTGATTTGGTTGCCCATGTGTTGGAGCTGGCGCAGCTTCAGCTGTAAAGCACATGGAGAAAAGTGAAAGGCTGCCAGTTGGAGTCTCAGTAAGTTCTGAGAGGGTGGGAGTTGTCACTTCATTAACTGCAGCTTTAAATTTGAGCAAAGCAGTTAAGCACTTTGTAAAGTCTGTGTTAGATCAATACAATGTTATGAAGTCTGAGCAACTACAAAACAGATTTTCTTAATGCAAGAGAATAATGGAGGACTGGGAATCATCTGCAAAGCTGGAGAGGAAAAAATGACTTCAGGTAAAATGATTCTGCTGTTAAAGAGCAAACTATGGAAAATAATTGGCTCAGTTTTACTGAATTAACAAGATCATTACGAGAAAAAAATAAATTATAAAAACAAAAAAATCAGCTCTCTTTCTAAATCAATGGGACAGTGGTATCTGTTAATCCAGGCAGGAGCTCCTTTTTCCTGTACACGGTGCTGCTGATAATCAGATGCTGCTGATTGGCCGGATTTTTATTTTTTCCATAATTATGAGAAAATTCTCATTAATTCAGAAAAAAAAGAACCTTTTTTTTTATCATTTATTTTTTTCTTGTAATTTTGAGAAAATTATCTTGTTAATTCAGAAAAACAGCTGATTTTTATTTTTCATGTGATGCTTCTGTAGCAAAAAACCTCTAACATGCAGCAGGACAACAATGACTCATACTGCCTTCATTTGTCATATTCAAAAACTGGGAACACATTATTTTTCCTTTACTGAGTTCAAATATTATTAGACGTTCATCTGTGTACACACACAAACACACAATCTCATGTTTCACATACACTTCACACACTCAGTGTCACTCACAGATTTTCAACTATAATAACTACATTGTAACTAAATAGTATGTACCATATTAACCTTTGACATTTCTGTGAAAAATGTCTGATAAACATACAACTAGGAGTCCACATATTGAAATAATTGTTGCATAAATCAACATGGTTACTTTTGTTTCATGCATTATCCCATTTCAAAATGAGGCTGGTACAAGAGTTTTGTTTGTAGGTCAAACAATTTCAACATTCACACGTACACACACAAACCGAGGCAGTGAGTCTGTGCAGTATTTCACGTATTCGCTCTTTGTTTCACAGAAAGACTCGGGGCCTGTTTAGTCTGTACGTTTTCACTTATCGTATTTTTCCCATTTTCTCCTCTTTAGCCCTCTAACAACAACTCTCTGTAAACTCCCCACATTTTTCTGACTTGTGTTCATTTCCGGCAGCAATCGAATATCTTCTGCCCATCAAAGATGTGTTTGTGAACAAAAGAAAGTGGGAGAGCGAGACTTAAGGAGGGAGGGGGCGAAACAAGTGGGACTTTGGATTGTTTGGCACAACCAGAGGAGTTGGGTGGGAGATAAAGTGTTTTTTTTCTCTTTGTGGTGTGTGAGTGAAGTCTATTTTTTTCCTTTGTGGCCTGTGTAAAGTGTGCTTTTTTTTTTCTTTTGTGGTGAGCCTGTGGGAACTGCTGAATGAGATGGAGTGATTCCTGAAGTCAATGCTATCAGCCTGCGACACACTCAAACACTGGCCAGGGTTCAGTGGGGAAGGAGGGGGGACGATAAGAATTGGGATGGGGCCGACGGAGGCCCAAGGGTGATAAGGAACGGGATGGGTACGCTGCATGCGAATTTGATCTTGATACCAAACCGAGAAAATACAAAAGCGACGCAATCAGACAAACAAATGTACAGTTTGGGAACGATAAGAGCCATTTCTGACATCAGCTCACACTAATTTCCCTGATTTCTCCAGTTTTAATGAGTTTACTTCACCACTTAAGGTCTGATCTGTCATTTCCACATCTGCAAAATAAACAGATGACATGTATTTAATTATTTCTGAGGTTTTGTTTCCTGTCATCACAAAATTAGGTTGTTAAAAAACGCTATGACGTCAGTTAAGAGAACAATTAGTCTGAGAATTCCTTCCTGTTTTCGACAGCATGCGACGTCAATAGATTACTTTATGGGTAAATTATTTGTGGTGAAATGAAAGAGATTCTTCTTGTGATCTGAAAGCAGTACACTCAGTGTGTGAAGATCACAAAATAAACTTGGTGATCGTGAGAGAAAACAAAACTTTCCCCACACAATCTCCATATTGAAGACATCTGCATGCGGTTGTCAGTGAGTCTTTTAGAAGTTTTTTTTTTTTTTTAACAGCATGGTAGCCTGTCATTTGGTCAGTGTTTGTCCATCTTTTTGTTGAGAACAATATGCATCAAAACAAACTTGAGTGTAATAATTCTGAACTTAATTATCCAAGATTGCCCAAAAGTTGCTGATCTCATTCATGCTTCCTACATGATGAACCACTTTGATTCTGGGTACTCATATAGCACCAATGAGGAGAACAAGCCCCTACACGTGAACCCAGGATATCTCATAGAGACCTGCACAGACCACATCCTCCTCAAATAAAATGCAATCATTCAGTGGTGAGGTTCACGGCTGGTGAGGCACTGACTTCATCACAAACAGATTTACCAACATATGAAACTACAGAGCAGCTTTTTCACCATTTGATTGGCAGCAGTTAATGGGTTTAAAATTTCACATCAGCATTCTTTACGCAAACAAACTGTAGCACACACAAAAAACGCACATTTAATTCAATTAACTTTTAAAAAGTTATTACGGTCTTACCTTAACCTAACGTAAACAGACGGCTGCACTTGACTTGCTAACTGTAGATCGTAGCTTGCTGTCACTTCTTCTACAGCCGAGGAGTCGCAGGAAGGCTTCCTGAGATCACTGCTGCCCCCTACCGAGAGGCAGGAGAACTGCATGCCTCACCTACTGCCTCTGCGCAGCCGTTTTATGATTGCTCTGCTCAAGAAACACGTTACACACAAACAGTTGTTGACAAAAAAAACACTGTACATTATAAGCTAAACTATGGAAATGTAGTTCATATATCAAAAGTGTTCGAACATTTCAATAGCGACATACAGACAGATAGCAATACGGTCTCACTGTATAACATGCCAGCACAGTTAGCCGAGTCACTGCGCAATCCACGGTGAGGCTCAGCTGCTGCTGCCTCACCACACGTCTCTTCTCATAATCTGAAAGGTAAATGTGAAAATTCAGCGAGTTTGAATAGAAATAATCTAAAACTGGTGAAGTTAAACAGAAAATAACTTCATAGTACAATCAGTGGATAAATATAA
Source organism: Pseudochromis fuscus (assembly GCA_900323345.1). Lineage (NCBI taxonomy): Eukaryota > Metazoa > Chordata > Actinopteri > Pseudochromidae > Pseudochromis > Pseudochromis fuscus. Next base: position 35,828 of record OOFC01049860.1, read on the forward strand.
CCATTTAATTGATTTTTTTTCTTCCCATCATGACAGGTGAGGCCATTCCTCATCCCTGACTGCACATCACTGCACTCATTTGACTTTCATTTGTTGACTGCAGACTTGTGTGCACACAGCACATCCTACTGACCTAGTGATCCACTCCTTTTACACCCAGTACATCTCTGCACCAGTGCCAAGCACCATATATACACCTGATGTACTTTACCGTACCTGTCAAGCTAAATGTTTGTTCATCTCTGACATGAACTGCAGTTTGTTGAAATCAAAAACTCTTCTGTGAGTCCTCAGAGGAAAGGTTGGCAGGCGTGAAGCTAAGTCAGCCTCCAGTTAACCACAATGAGACGAACACAGCCAGACGAGTGGAGGGCAACACAGTGTTTAGATTTAGATTGGTGGGTATAACACTCGAGGCTGAGTTATTATGGGAATCTGGTGGAAAGAGATGAAGAGAAGCATTTCTCTCTTTCTTTTTTTAAATCTTCAGACTGTTAAGATGTGGAGTTAACCTAGCTGATACATGCAGTTGACTTTTTAGTGGAAGGTCGAATCAAATCATTTGCCCAATGCATGGACTGTATAGAAATGGACACAGCTACTGGGTCTTAAAATGACTGAAGTGCAAAAAAGTGCAATACCACAAATGGCCACTAGATGCTGGCTCCAAAAAAGCTTAAAAAATTTCAGTTTCAATCATGAAATATTAACAAATAATGATTCACAAGTCATTAGTCATGTGATCCATCTGAAAATCACTTCATCATTGTGTAGAAAATAGGTTTCAACAAGAGGAATATTCAGGAACATGGTTTGTTTGACTGAACTCCAGTCTCATACACATTGGACAGTGTCCTTGGGTTTAAGGGTCAGACCTGCCTCCTCAATCCTCCCTTCATTACCAAATATGGTCACTTCTGGTTCCAAACAATCAACATGGCGACGTCCAGACGCCAAACTCCTGGCTTAAAATGTAGGTCCACAAAGGAATACACTTTCTGCCTCTTGTGGCTTTTTCTTTCATAAAGTTTGGAGTTTGAAACCTTTAAACATCTTATGTAGCATCTTTTTCAAATGTGCTATATTTTAAATTAATTGGGAGACTGTAACATATATAAAACCTTATCTGTGTGCTGATATGACCTGCAGTGGACCTTGTATTTGATGGCATGGTATTTTAATTAAGCTGACCTCTTTTTACAGCATCTTATCGGGGATATCACCAGAAGTAAAGTCATTGCTCTTGTTGCAGATGCTGCTGTGTGTTCAACATGTTTACACAGCAGCCAGTGTGTGCTCTCACTGCAGTATAAGTGGACCCGTATGCACGCCTGCTGTTATGTCCATGTTTAAAGCCTGCATCAGAAACCCTGCACTGACATTTGGAAAGTATCAACTTGTCAGAAGCTTCACCTTCATGTGTCACTCTCTCTGGACCACAAACGACTACTACAATGCCCACACTGCCAACTCTGCACCGACCCTTCCAGTTGACCTCAGCCTCATCGACTACACCCTAAGATACTTTCTCAATCCTGACCCGAGCGACTGTGGAGCAACAGCAGGTTCACAGAATCTGGAGCTACAGTGCAAAGTGCTCAAACACAAACACAACCTCAGTCCTCCAGCAAAACCACTAATTTAAAACTTAAGTACTATCCACTCCACCACTATCCGCTTAGTGGGCCAGTGCTCTGGGCTGCAGTTGTTTTGAGTGTAGTTGGGAGAGGAGAAAATGATTTAGTTGTGAAGTGACAATTATAATGTTCGTTCTAGTCCTTTGTGGTTCACCATCCTCATTAATTACAGCGCAGCTGAGAATCTATGATGGCATAATAAATAGTGCTGAGCTCCACAGGACGCCTCTTGTCTGCTAAGAACTAAAACAACACCATCTTCATCGCATCATATAGTTGCTAATTTAAAATCCAGCTAAACACCGCGCAATCACTCACTGTGTGTTTTGTTGACTGGAGCTCTGAGCAGCAGCTGGAATCGAACCTTCAGCTTTTCTTTGGCTGAACAAGTGGAAAAGTGGCTTTTGATGTGGTTCATTAATTTTCAATCACACTAACTTCATGGGAGGAAAACAAAGTTGGCATCATGTCACAGACCTGGACTGAAATGTTAGATACCGAACCTCACCACTGCCCTAACCACAGTTTACAATGTTCTGCATGATGATGATCTTCTCCAACCTGAAGCCTGGGTCACGCTACAGGAATCAGGAAGCATCAGACACATCAGGAGAATCTTAACAGATAAACTTTGTTGAAATGAACGCAGGAAAAAAGGAGTATGGATGAAGAAATGTTTGTCTGGGTTGTCTGTTCTTCAGTGGGAGCTTTTGGTGAGTTTTTAACTGTCATTTAAGATAACGTACACTTTTGATAGCTAGCAACGGCATAATACCTGTTGTAGTCTCGCAAAATTCCTGGAGTCCCCTTTTCACTTGACTGGGATGGGGGAATGTTGCAAGACTACAAGAGTCGATGTATTCCTCCTAATGATTTGAAATCCTAAATAACAATCAGGTTTGATGTTAACGTTGCGGCCTAAGATTTGTTCTGATAACCCCACACACTAATGGATAATCTGGGCAGATTATCCTGTAGGCCCCAAACAGCTGAGAATCTGGAGCACCCCCCCTGCCCCTCCTGTAGCATGACCCAAGCATTAACCAGACCAAGTGTAGCTGCAATGTGCAGATACTGTGAAACACAAGAACTGTAAAGCTGTGTACACCAAACACAACCTCAGATTGTTCACGCACATACGACTGTTGGACTGATTTTGTATTCGCCTTTGACTTGACTTCAACAACCAATAGCAGTGCTCCTTCTGGTAAACGTGCCATCTGGAATCAGCGACCGCCGCTACTTCCACCATCATGAATTGTGACGGCCTTCTTGGTTTGTGCTCCGGTTATGTTTTCCCTTGTGTCCGTCTCTGTGTGTGTGCACTTCCTTGCAGGTACCTGGTGGGCGGAGCTTGTTAGTGTAACTTGGAGGATCTGGCCAGTCTCCCCTGAGCATCTAAGACCTGGCTGGCTCACTCCACTGCTCTGCCTCCACCCTGGTCTTGGGCCTGGTTTGTTTCACACCATCCAACATTAACTCACCAGATGACACACTGATATCCACTGACACACTTCATAACCTTAACTGTTATTTGTCTGGATGATCATTTGTGTCTTCCTTCTGTTTAGTGTCATGAGCTGAGCCGATCAATGACACAATAAACCAATACTTCAGGACTTACCCAGTAGTCCCACAGCTTCTGCCTACCTCTCCCCAAGCTGTCTCCATCTTGGTTGTATCCCAGCACAGAGTCTCTTTGCTTGTCAAAGCATTGCCCAACACAAATTTGCATCTACGCACATCTCTATTATGTAATTCCCCATAAATATTCCTCTTCCTGAAGCTTGTTTTCAGATGAACCACCAGATCACCAATGAGAGCTGATGGTAGGTGATGACATCATAATGACTTGTAGGAAAAATGTATTGACTGAGAATTTATTGATAGAAAAAACATTTTTGAATGCAAGTCAATCTGAGTTTTTTAGGAGCCAGCATCTAGAGGTCATCAGTGGTATTGCATTTATTTTGCACTTCTGCATTGGCTTCATTTTTGAGACCCAGTGGTTCAATGTTGCCTCGTTAGTGTGTTACAGCCTTTTGATTTAATACAATTTGTAAAACTCATAACCATCAGAAAAATATGCTTTAATATCTAATATCCATTCATCTGTATTTTTTATCAGTAAAATTTCTTGAAATGTTTGATCAGATCACAAGGTGGGTTTCACCAGACTCACTGGCCTTGGAGCTAAAAAAGAAAAAAGCCCAAATGTCCCATCATTCAGTAGGATTTATCCACCATGTTGACTGGAAATCTCAGCTGGGTCGACAACATAATCTCACGTCAATATTCATTTAGTAGTATCATAAGTCACTTTGTGTCTTCGCTCACTAAAACAAACAACACAACCTCAGTGATTTTTACAACCGTCTGTTTTCTGAGTCGTTGCTTCAGATGTGTGTGTGTGAGCAGACAGACACACACAGCTGTAAAACGGGATAATGAGATTGTTTGTTTTAGTATTTTTAGTGTGCGTTTATCATTTTTGCTTTTCCCACCCTCATTATTTAGCTGAAAGAGCGGCTCTCTGTCTTCACCCAGAGACAAGGTCATGATTTTATAGATGCATCTGCATGGCGCTGAGCTGTGTGTGAAAACATCACAAACCACTAATTTAAAACCTAAATCCCATCCATTTTCTAGACCAGTGCTTCTCCGCTGCACTTGTTTTGAAAGAGAAACTGATTTAGATGTGAAGCAGAATAATGATAATGATCTTTTCAGTAATTTAGTTTCTACCAAACTTGAAGCTGCACCCCAGTTTTCTTCATTAAATCCAATTCTTACCAGGACTCTTTGATTTTTGCGTGTTAATAAATGTCCCACAATGTAATGCATATCTGCTCACAACTGGAAAATATTTGAAACCAATCACTAACAGCTCCACAAGTTCTCAAAAAATACCAAATAATGTATTAAATCTTCGCTGAGACACTTTTCTTCCTCTTTGTTCAGCCTTTACATTTGGAGCTAGATGCAGCTTTTCCAATTCACGCTCGACTAACAACTGCTGAGGCTCATCCTCTGTTAATCTAAAACAGGGAGCTACACTTGCTGCTGGTATACTCGCTGAAAAAGCAGATCTGCATGTCCACCAACCATCTGTCCCTCCCAAAACTCCGGGTCTGACCATTTGTTAAAACAACATCAACTCATTCCTCCAGTAAAGCCACTAATTTAAAACCTAAGTACTGTTTTAGCACTTTCCAGAGGCTGCAGCTGTTGCGAGTGCGGTCGAGGGGAGAGAAAGTGATTTAGAGGTGAAATGGGATAATGATGATGTTCATTCTAGTAATTTCTGAGGCAAAAAAACATCCTAATTTAAATCAGGACAGACGATCTGTGATTAGAGCGTGGCAGAGGAGGCCAGCAGGCTAAGGGCATGTGTAATTATAGGTGCTATTGCTGGCATGATTTTAACACTGGTATCTGGATTTATGATGTCGACTGACAACATGTGACTGAAAGGATTTCAACTTTAACTTCATTTCTCTGAAGTCTGAGCGAGAAGGAAACATCAGGTCAGGTTGTGAAGATCTCCTACATCTACAACACCAAGTAACACACACACACACACACACACAATCTATCCCTGTGATTGTGTGTGTGTGTTATCTACAGCATACAGTTTGAAGATTGATAGTTGTGTAATCAATGCAATGTAATCAATTCCTTTGTTCTTTCTGACGTCAGATTTAAAACAGGTTTAAAAAAGATTACAGACAGATTAGAAAAGTTGCAGCTAATGTTGCGACACAGACATCTCTGATCATTGAAGTATTAAGTGGAGCTGGACACCATCCCCAGATCAATTGAATGAAAACCGTTCGCCTCCTGCAAGTTACTGGCTTCAGGCTTCGCTCCATATGCACCACACATGCCTTTTTGTGGGTGTCCTACCAACAGTTTTACATGTGTTGCTTTTTGTTGCAGTACCATGAATGACCACTGGGGGAAAACAGCTGTCTGAATACATCCGCGCTCTAATCCTGTGGTTTTCAAATGGGGGTGTGCGGGGCCCTGGGGGGACTTGAAAGCACTGTAGGGGGAACGTGAGAGTTTCTTTAATCCATTTAAAAAATAGCATCTAAGCAAAAATCCTCAGGTTTGTCACTAAAATGTAGCAGTAAAAAAATAAAATTGCAAGTTCAGTGCAATGTTGACAATTTGTAACTTTGACATGTTTGTTTTTTTTATCCTTAAAAAGAAAAGTTTGAGGCAATTTGATGCAATTTAATACAATGTTGACTAAGTTCCCTTCACCTCAAAACAGTTTTTATTTTCTTCTTGTTTGTAAAAAAAATATGAATGATTGTGGATTTTTAATGTGGAATAAGGAGGAAATGGAATTGTAAGAAGTTTAAGTTGATAATTATTTATTATATTAGTTACAGAGTTTTATAAACCAGACACTGATGTCACAGCTCTATGTTTTACATCTTTCTTTTTCTTTTACTTTCAACCAAAATTGCTTTGCACTGGTACTTCGCTGAAAAAAGGTTGAGACCCACTGCTCTAATTCATCGATCCAGCAAACAGACTCCTGTTATTGTGGCTGTGTAACACTCATGGCAGCCTCATGGGGCGCTAGAGAGTCCAGACTGAAGTTTTTTAGTGTCGCCCTTCGTTTACTCAGCGCCTGCCCATCCAGGCTTCTGGGTTTCTGATTGTTTTGAGTGTGGCTGACGGTTTGATATAATTTAGATGTGAAGTGGGAATGCTGTGATAGTATTTTGGAGGTGAAAGAGCGAGAGGCAGAGCCACCGAGTCCTCAGCGGTGTGGTTTTCAAACGCTGTAACTCAGCAGAGCCTCCCATCACTGCTGGATCGCAGCAGAGAGACGGCAGGAATTCAGTCAATCTGATTTTTCTTGGCACATACGTCCTGTTTTCTCTTTAATTGCTCAGTTGTGTTTGGTGGATTAAGTCAGTGAGTGTCTTGTATCCCAGAGTTTCCAGAGTGCGGTGGGTCACCTTAAAGGACCTAAAAGGATTATGGTTGTGTTTCTGCATGTTTCACCTCATTTAATACAAATTATGTGTACTTTGATTTACTGCCGACCAGTTTCCAAAGCATACAGTAAGTTTTTATTTTGATTTCCTCCTCTTCCAGGCAGCCTGTGGTTTCACTTCATTTCTATAAAAATCAATTTGTAGAGACTTGAGACTTGCTGCAGACAGCTGATCCATCACAGCTGCCATGTTTTTTTTTTATTTCACTGTCAGATTTACAGTCATTTCTGATGATGCCTTCAAAAAAACTCACATAAATAACATCTATGGTTTATTTTCCTTTGCCCAAGTTATATAATCCCCTCCACAACTGCTTGTAAATACAAAATTATTTGACAACCGACTTTCCGAGCTTCGTGTCGACATGTAAATGCACCTGAACAACTTTCAAGAGAAATGAGATGATGATAGTAAATCTCTGCTGTGCTGAAGTAAACTGGAACCAAATGTTGCTGTGAAAGTCTCACCTAAAAACTGAATGAACACAGTGGAAACCACTAAACTCACTAATCCCTTTGGTTTCCGTCGATCTGGGTAAGTGGCAAAAATTGTGGATGGATGGATTTGCTGAAATGTTATAGCTCCTGATTTAGATGTGAAATCATGCCAGTCCTGACATCCACACCCTGACTTTCTATATAAAGGACACATCCTGTGCTCTCACTGGATGTTGGCTTTGGACGTGAACTGTTGGGTCACAATTATCCAATACAGACATAATTCCTAAAAACTCAAAGGAATATCATTGTAGAAGCTTTAAACTGAAGGCAAGACATCCGATCGTATACAGTATGCAGTTTCCTCATTTTATCATGGTCTTGTTGGCTCATATAAATGCATATTCTATTATTGACACATTGTTACATTGAATTTGGATTATCTAACATTGCCTGGGTTCTTTGTTGCAGAAAATATTTTGTAGCAACAACAAGAAAAGATTGTGAAAAGTAGTTGTGTGGCTGAAAAACCTCCAGACGCTACATTAAACCTAATGCACAGTATCCAAAACTTTATTCAAAAATTAAAAAACAAACATCTTACAAACCATTTGTCTTGCATATTCATAATCTCTCAATATCCATAGCTGATGAAACTCTTCTGGACTGACTACCGTATTATCCGGACTATTGAGCCTGTGTATAAGCCGAATTTGATCAAACAGTTTCATGTGGTCCACTCTGACCAGGTCTGATGTGACGACGCTAAATGTCATGCGGAGCTAGCTAGCTTGTAAAAAGCGAACGAGCTTCGTGCCGACGATACATGAGAAACACCGGTTCACCAGTTCAAAGCGTCTGAAAAAAGTACCGGCTTATAGTCCGGAAAATACGGTAATTGTAATAAGATACAAAAAGCTTACTTCACTAGTACAAGTTTGGCCTCTTGCTTGGTCGTAGTTAAAGTAACACAACAGTTCTGCTACTAGTTTGATTCCAGAGTGTGATTGTTTGTATAATATCTGGTTATCTGTTCACATTCTTCACAAGTGTCTGAACTGTTTATGTACTGGGATGTTAACAGTAGCATTCCTGCATTTTCTGATCAAATATGGGACGGTAACCACAGCAACCGCCACTCGTAAGAGATTAATAAGCTTTCCAGACTTTTTATTTGTTTTTCTGAGGATCCTACAAGATTTTAATTCGACAAAGATTTTGCACAAACTGAATGGGAACGTACAAAAGTTGTAAGTGCAAACAGATTCCTGAAAGGAGAGGAACGTATGAAGGAGGACGGGAGGAAGACACGTCAGCTGAGGACAGATGGACAGAAAGATATAAATATATAAGTAAATATATATATGGTATGGAAGTGACAGATGGAGAGATAGACGAAATGATGAGAGGGAGACAGAGGAGGAGTGATGGTGAACAAACTCAGCGACTCCAGTTTAGTCAGCCACAGAAGTTGGGAAAGTATTCTGTGGTCACTGCAGCTATTCAGAAAATGTTAAAGACGGAGGGAGGGGATCACTGACGGCAGTGTGTGTGTGTGTGTGTGTGTGTGAGAGAGAGAGAAAGAGAGAGCAGCATGTATGCATTTCCCCATCTGCTGGGTTCTGCACAGTATGTGTGGGTTTTATATGAAATTCTACATATTTATCCAACGTGTGTGTCCATGTTTAAAATGCTCTCAAAGCAACAAACACTGGGGATGTGACTGCTGATTGCATGTGAGGATTTCTGAATCATGGTGCATTTCCACTGCATGGTACCACCTCGCCTCAGCTCGGTTTGTGATGTTTTAGTACCTCCACTCCTGTGGTTCTAAAAAAAAGTACCCGGTCAGGTAGGAGCAGGTACTAACATCTTATTGGTCGGAATCATCACTGTGTCGTTGCATCATCACTGCGTGGCACTAAAACAACTGTACCTACAAGCCGACAGTCTGCACATGTTATAGTCAGAATAACAGTGCAGACTACGTGGGGAAACCACTAAATAGATCGGTTCAATCTACAATAACAGTGATTTAGTGCTACATTAACATTATATTTAAAAACATCAGCTGAAAAAAACGTGAGCTTTGAGCGCCCGGTTGGTCAAACAGCTGATGGAGGTCGTAGTGAGAGCTCATATTTTGGAAAACATCGGAGCAAGTTTTTAACCAGGCTCTAACTTGATGAATTAACAACATATTTGGAGTAAAAACAACTCATTTTGTGCCTGAAACAATCTTCAAACTGTTTCCTGTGACACCACAACAGTAGAAATCTGCAGATTACTTCATCGACTTCCTCCTCCTTCACCTGACGACCAGCCACACAGAAGAGGGACTGTTTTCTGTAATGGAAATGCAACCGAGGCGAGGTGGTACCGTGCAGTGGAAATGCACCATCAGAGTCTTCAGGCTGTTTCTGTGACATCTGTAACTTGTCCACCTCGTAGACCCAATACAGCAGCATGACAATCCACATCAACGATTTAAACTCCATGAATTTCACCCACACATATTTAAGTTTAATGTTTTCTTCTTTGCAAAGAAGCTCTCCATAGACCTTTGTTTTTTACTCATTTTCACTAGTTTGCGCTTATTTTTTGGGTAACGTATCTGATACATCGTATCATGTGACCAAGACAAGAGTATCAATATGTGAAGAGGCACAGGCGAAAGTAAAGTCGGAGAGAATCCGATCATTTTTCAGAATAAAAACTCATTCAGACTCTAATAGTCAATACGATGGAAATGATGAAAAATTATTTATTCTTTCTGTGCGACCCGGTAACAACTGCCTCACGGACTGGTACTGGTCCACGGCCCGGTGGTTGGGGACCACTGATTCAGACAGCATGTTGTGTTTTTAAAGTAGTAGTAAAGTTATTGATGTGATCATAAAATCCAGCATTTTTGTCTTGCATCATCTTTCTCTGGGGAGCTGCAGGACGGCTTCAGCACCAGCAAATCTTTAAATATCAAATATATCTAATTAATAAATAAATATCAAATCTGAGAAATTATGAAAATATATTTGATAATAATGGAACGCAGTACTCTTTTATTTTTACATAAAGTAATAAAAAGCAAAGGACTCTTGAACAAAATCACACATATCTCCACCCAACGTTTTTTGCTTTTTTTATGATTCTAAGATTTCAAATATGTGCAGCTTACACACACACACATATATGTTACACATGGTGACATGTTCATTAACACAAACAATCAATCAGAAAACAGCTGACGGTGCAGTCTGTCTGCAGAGGAAAACAAACAAAAGACACAGGTTCACAAAAAACAAACATACGTCCCCTTTGTGTGTGTGTGTGTGTGTGTGTGTGTGTGTGTGTGTGTGTGTGTGGTCATCAACAATGTCCACACACACTGAGCCATGCCACATTCACTGCATCCCACCATTGTCCTGCTGCACTTAGTTCATACAGAACGTAAACACAAGTCGACACACGTGTAAAACGTGCTGCGCTCACTCATACACACAGCTGATAGGAATCTATAGTATGTGTTCGTGTGTGTGTGTGTGTGTGTGTGTGTGTGTGTGTGTGTTCTGGATAGAGGGCAGTTTCTGGGAATTGTGCTGCTGCCACAGTGGGGAGATGCTGAGAGCAGCAGGAGGGTGGAGTGTGTGTGTGTGTCTGTGCGCTCATTGTTTTCACTTGTTACATGGATAAAGATTAGAGCGCCTTTTCAGCACTCAAAGGACACACACACACAGACACAAAGCAATGCATACACCCCAGTTGACCTATATCCAACTTTGCATGCAAACACACACACACACACTCACTCAGAGTAATGAGGGCAGGCATGCTGAAAGAAGGACAAAGCCCGTTGCTTTACCACTGTGTTGATGCAAAGTGACACAGTCTCATTTACCTTATTAAACCGCTTTTGACCTGCTGGATGTCAACCTGTCGTATTTAATGTTTAATTTGATTAGAGAATGAATGTATGCAGGAAACGTACAAATTAATACAGCCTGGGGTGAGCTCAGAAACAGCACTGGACATGTGGTTGCTTTTATTGATCGCATTGTCATCAGGTGTGGTCAGTTCCAACTGGATTGTCTACAGTCTGTCATCATCATCATCATCATCATCATGTCGGATGGTTTTGTGCTTGATTCTCTGTCAGCGTTGTTGTCGTTGTGTCGACTCACTCCCAGATCTCAGCTGTTAGTGTTTAGAGTATGAAGTTAATACAACTGCTAAACCTGTGACTACAGCTGCCAGTTTTCCTGTAACTGTTGTAACTTTCCTGTTATTCTTCATCTACTGTGGACTTAAATTATAATAATACAAGAAAGATAACAGTGAAAATATTCCCTGGAGGAGCATTTTCACTACTGCGGAAGTGGTTTAGTGCAAGAATTAAACAGTAGACTTGAAATATACAAAAGAATATGTACTGTGTGCAACTCTGTTGGAATTAAATACATTTTTGTGTAAAGATACTAAAAGCATGCATCTTGTCTGGGTTATCCCTAACCTCAATTTTCTTTAAAGGACATATTTTGGAAAATCCACTTTTTAAAGTCTTTTATGTTTATTGTTTGGTGTGTGGATTACCTCCAAGTCCACTGACTGTGAGATTTTAAAACCCTCTCATTGTTGCATGACCTGCTTGAAGAGAAATACCTGCAGTAAAACGAGTTGTTCTGGATTCTGATATATTGTGATGCAACAATATATCAGAAGGTGTCTGACAGGGTCTGACAGACGCTACGTTAGCCAATCCCTCCACAGTATCCCATGAGGTCTTGACACAGCGTCTGAAGTGTAGGATCCGCCTACTTGGATTTCTCTGTTACCAGAGAAGTTTGGCTGCTACATGAGTGCAGCCAAAACTCAGTTTGACTTGTGAAAACCACACATGTTGTTACACAGGCTGCAGCCTCACAGCGGAGTGGATTCATCTTATTTTCATTTACTCAGGTTGTGCTGGTTTCCTGGTTACAGCGACGGCGTCCTTACGTCAGTGCAGAGCAACAGAGGGGAGCGTCTTAAAGGTACAGGCACCGAAAAACAGCCTGTTCTCAGCAGAGGTGATGAAAAGTGTTTTTGAGGGAGACTAAAATACAGGATCAAAGAGGAGTTTAACCAAGAAACTTCACAGACATGTTCTAGAGGCGTATAAGACTTATTTAGATTCAGTGGAAATGCAGGCTGGTGTGCAAGATGGCAGCTTGGCTCAAGACTGGAAGTGTTTCTATCAGCAGTGCATCAGCTGTCAGGTTGAGATCCAGTAGATTATTCAACATGCCTGTAGCAGAGAGGGAGTTAATAACTATGGAGCAACACTAGCTGTCAGAAATAAATCTGTATGTTCTTATATTGTTATACAGGACACATCACATGACATTATGTGGTCCTTGTTTGATATATTGTTTTCATTGGTGGGCCACAGGTTTCGAGGTGAGAGGCCGCTCCATTTAATGAAATACGATCACGTGAGTTGAAAACAAAGGGATGCCACCTCCACGACATTACCTGGTTGTAAGTTAGAGATCAAGAAGACTTTTACAGGGAAGCTAAAGAGTCTGTGGTTCCTGTAATGCACCATGTTTAAATTATTTATCTTAATTTTACTACTTCCTTCAAAATGTGTTTAAAATGAAGCAATCTGATTGGCTGTATGTCAGCGAGCTCTCTACTTGAGACCACTGTGCTGCACATCACTGCGCTGCCTCGGACTAAACTCACGACCTCGTTCTTGATTGGACATAAGACACTGAACAAACAGACACAGACCGAGGGACGTATAGGTGGACAGCCGTCCCTCGAGTCCCATTGAGAGGAAGTGGGGGTAGATGTGGAGGGGGACACGGGGACAGGAAGAAGAACCAGGGAGCGAACGCTTTCTCAGTTTCACATCGCTGCTGCTATTCTTCTGTCTTTAATCCCCGAGGAGCGACACCACACTCACACACATGCACACACACAGGCACACACACACATGACAAGCTAAAACAATACTTGACACGTGAAGAGACACAACAACAAAAGTGACAATTAAACACAATAGGGCAATAAATGCAACACAAAGTAAACCATTTCACTTGGATGTGCAATGAAAGTGCAATGCTTGTCTGTTGATTGTCTTTTTGTGTTTGTTGTTGTGTTAACTATTTGTATTTATTTCTTGCAACCTATCTGTACATTAACATCAGTTTCCTTTGTTGGAAGGTCACTGCTGATATCACAGTCCTTCCTCTAACATACAACTGGGTCTCTTTGGGATAACAGCTATATTAGACCATGTTTCAACACTGGATTTATGTACAATACCAACGCAGGAAGCAGTGTGACGTCCATTTAGACCAGTGAAGGACATGAACCTGGAGGCACCGATCGCAAATGGTTTGAATGGCTTGTTTCTGTGACCCTGAAAAGTCGAAGTGGATCAAAACTCAATCTGGATATTGAAGGAAAAAGCAAATTATTGTTGAGGGCAAACATATGAACCCAGTGAAAAGAGTTTGAAACCAAAAGACTCCAATAAATACAAAAATGTAACTGTGAGGGTCTTTATGAGAGTGTGTGTGTGTGTGTGTGTGTGTGTGTGTGTCAGTGTATATGAGAGGTAGGGGGTGTGAGAGGGAAGTGTGTGGGAGTGGGGCTGCCAGCGCCTTCCCACACACACACACACACACACACACACACACACACACACACACACACCATGAAACACTCATAAAACACGCATCAGAAAAGACACACACCCACAGCCCAGCAGCAGACTGACGGACTTCAGTCCCGCTGTGACCTGGCCAAGAGGAAGTCTCCTACACACACACACACACACACACACACACACACACACACACAGTACAAAGCATTGATTCATACAGACAAATTATTTCACAATAAAAGTAAATTGGAAGCAGACCTAGACACAGTCAGTAACAAGAGGTGTCAACTTTATAATGATAAAACACCTGAAGCCAAATTCAGGTGAAATCAGACATGACAACAAACCTTAAAAGACATGTTTTTAGGATTGTATCACATGTGTTTCTTCCATGATTCCTACAAGCAGGTCTCCTCCCTCTCCTCCATGAAAACTGAGTCAGTCCACATGTTGAACTGCTGGTCACAAGATGTCTCTTAATTCTCAAACATTGATTTTTACTGTATGTTCTCTGTACATGTGCAGAGAAACTTTCCCCCTTCGGCAGGAGTGTGTAATAACTTCCTGTCAAACTCTGCCTGGACATCCAATGAAGTTACAATCAGCAGAACACATTTCTGAGGGCAGCTTAAAAAAGTGCTGACATGTAATAATAGTCTTTCTGCTGTCAGTAGCATGAGACAGTACTGGTGACCTGGTGGCAGAAGCAAAAGCCACATTTTTTCTATAGACGTGACTCACAACTAGAGTACTGTATTTTCCGCACTATAAGCTCCACCTAAAAGCCTTTAATTTTGTCAAAAACCAACAGTGCGCCTTATAATCCGATGTGCCTTATATATAGATCAATACTGGTTAATTATGGCTACCGTAGTCAGGGGGTGTATATTGTGATTGCACTAACGTTTGATTTACCGTAGCGGTATCAGACTGTTTCTTTTACTGAATCAGGGAAAAGTTCCCTCCACGTTTGTGATGCACTAACTACGTAATAAAAAGTTGAACTACCTGTTGTACCTTGCTGTTGGTAAAAGATAAAACTACGTCACTGACGTTACCTCGGAGAAAAAAATCAAACAGCTGTTCATGTAGCTTTGAACTGTGACAAATGGAGTTGGAAATACATTGTTTTCAACGAAGGCGGCGCAAATACCGGTAAGAGCTACCGGTACGTACGGTACTGTATTGTGAATGTACTAGCTTGTTGTGGACTGAATGGAGTTGTCAGAATGTTGGTTTGTATGATATTAATAGTTAAAAGTTTG
>OOFC01049861.1:0-28058 GCA_900323345.1 Pseudochromis fuscus
AGGGGTGTCAAACTCGTGCCATGGAGGGTCGAGACCCTGCAGGTTTTCTTTCCAACCATCTCTCCAGCAGCTGATCTCACTGATGAGCTCCTTCCCTCAAATTGAAGGAGGTGTTCATGATTAAAATCACCTGCTTTAGTGACCGGCTGGAAAGAAAACCTGCAGGGTCTCGGCCCTCCATGGCATGAGTTTGACACCCCTGCTCTAAGGCCTAATATCTCCTTTATTATCTTCAAATAATAACCAGGACCCTGATAAGAAAAGGTTAAAAAAATCTTGAATTGGGAGTCTATTGGAGCCAGTCATTAGTGGTATTGTATTTTTTGGTACTTCCACACTGGCAGTCCAGTATTCAGTCCAGTGTCGTCCATCTTTCACATACAGCCTATGGTTTTGTTCTTGTTCCTCCTCAACACTGGAAGAGGGAACATCATTGCAGATCTTGAAAAAACATCCAAAAACCCAATGAGCATTTACCTCACTACTTGACAGACACTGTATTTCTCTTTGTTTTATGATGTATTGTCTTCTCTGCCTTTGCTGACCAAAAAGTCAGATTGTTCCTGTTGCTTGAAGAACCTAAAAGTCAGACCGAGTGAGTCACTGTTTGCTGTTTTTACGGTTACATCAATGACCATGTTAACTTGGTTAACTTGGGCTTTGTTGCAGCCTCCCTCGTGGTTGGACTTTGACTTTCCTGTCCAGAGGCGGGTTGGTCTCAGTGCCAGGGTAAGCTGGAGTAACAGATGGTTGCTGGAGCAAGTCTGGCCTTTCCTCATCTCCCTCTCTCTCTTTCACTTCCTCCCTCTCCTCACAATAACCCCACTGCTGTTCTCATGGTAACACTATCTGCCAAGTCTGAAGGATTGGATTTTTACAGGACACATGAGCTCAGCACTGTACCAGCGGTGGACACTCTGCTCCCACTATCACCCTCCATTCCCTCCTGCACCTTCATCTTTCTGCCTGCCTCTATTGAATGTTTCATTTCTTCCTCCTCGCTGGCCCAGGATCCCTTTGTCTCCTTTATCTGGCTCCTCCTCTCCTCAGCTCATCTGTCATCACTGCTTGTTGACTCAACAGTCCCCTTCTCCTTCCTCCTCCTCCTGGTTTTGTTTCATCATCCAGAAATCCAACCATGACTGGGTTTTTTTTTTTTTTTTATCAGTTAGCGTGTATAAATCTAACTCCAATCTAATCTCCTGCATCTGCTGTGTCTATTGTTCCTCTCTTCTTTGTTTCACTGTATCTTTAGTAGCTTGCCTCCACTGTATCATGTTCTCCAGGCTGTGCTGATAGTCTTATCGCATGACGGATGGTTTCAACTGTGGGTTTGAACTCTCACCTTTAAAAAGTGACAATCGTTTTTTGGTGTTTTGGTTCTTACCGAGTGGCTTAGTGGGCCATTGGTGGGATTTTTATTTTTTTTGTGGGGAGGAGGAAGTTAATCAGGGACACACACACACACACACACATGCACAGGCTCATACAAGCACACTTATTAAGGATATCAGATTTAAACAGGCACAGCATGGTGTCGGAGGGACAGCCAGCTGTTCTTTGGACCAACTTAGATTTCTGAAACAGTGGCCATCTGTGGCACACCGATTGAGAGGGGGGTGACCCAATCTGAATTCAAAACATCTACAAATCAAATGCAAGACCACACACACACACACACACACACACACACAGTCGCCCAACCCCTGCTCCATCAAAGAAGATATTCAAATCACGAGACCTAAGAATGGATGCTGTCTTTCTGTGTGTCTTGCCATCTTTCCATCCACAAGGTGAGCTCACCTAGCTCCCTCTCCACCTCCCTCTTTTCCCCTCTTTCTTTCCTCTGACGGCATTGTAAATGGAATGAGTCTGGTTGCATTGCTGTATTACGGTGGGATAAAGTATCAGTCCTGGTAATCTTGCGTGGATTAATGGCTTCTTCTTTATCTGCTGCGGCTGCTCCGCTCAGATGTCTGGCCGGGCCAGGAGCCTCCTGCTGGAATACTAATGACAGACAGACAGACAGCTCCAGCTCTCCCTGTCCCCAGCCCCAACCCAGCCCACGGGATATGGATGTGTGTGTGTGTGTGAAAGTGAAAGAAAGGGAGGCACATATGTGTGAAGTGCATATGCATGTAGATAGAGAGCGCACAGCGGAGATAGAGAAGGAGACTGCATGTGTGTGTGTGTGTGTGTGCATGTGTGTGTGTGTGTTCGCCCCCAAGACCCTGTCGCCTTCTTTGTGAGGTAGTCGCTGTCCTCCTTGTCCTGGCTGACACCTGCTTTGCATACAGGAGGGGCCAAGTGGCGAGGAGGGGAGGGGCAGTGATTGGTGAATCGAGGGTCCCCCAGGATGTGAGAGAGGGACACACTGGAGAGAGGAGAAGGAAAAGAAGGGAGGAAGACAAACAGCAGATTAGTAGAAGAAAATAAATCAGGATGATAGAGTGAGACCAGAGGAAAAAGAACTGAGACGAGAACAATGGAAAATATGAAACGACCCCAGCAACTGGACCACACAGCCCTTTTCCTGTGAGGTGACACACTTACAGACGTCCATTTCTGGAGTAAATAGCCTGCTGTAGGGTGTAGTTATCCCACGGTAACTCCAATTCCAGTCCCCTAGCAAGGTCACATTTACCCCATACAGACCCTTGGCTAAGAATATCTAGTAGGTCCTTTTTTCTGAAAGGGAAAATAACCAACAGTAAACGCCATCTGCTTCCTCAGTGAAAGAAGAAAAGAAGAGGAGGAGGAAAGAAAGAGGAGGGGGAGTGACTGAAGCACACCATGTACCAACTACTGGCCATGCTCATGTGAACAGAAAACATGGAGGAGAACAAAAGAAGACTGCACACCCCGAGCTTACCTCATTTCCACCGTGGAGCAGGAACCAACACGAGAACAAGGAGCTCCACCAGAACATCTCAGCTAGAAATAAAACGCAGATGTAAGAGGGTGCTTCATCTCCACGTCAACCTGTTCTTGAAAATATGGCCACAAGTTCATATAATCAACAGGAAATCCCAAAGAAAAACACAATAATTTTCTCAGATGCTGCATATTCATTTGTAGATGCTATGTCGTGTCAATGTGTCAGCTTTAAATGCACTGATTATATTTACATAGAAAATAAACCATATTGACCACACCTCTCTTTGAGTCTCACAGAGTTAACTCAAAGGGACTCACAAAGGTGCACCAAGGTATAATCCAGCTGTACTGATGCTATAGCCTGAACACTGTCCCTGTTTCCTCTTGTGGTGAAATACCAAAACTAGCTTGTTAAGACATTTGCTCATTATATGATATAGATTTTTCAGGACAGAACAGGATAGTACAGGACTGGACAGTACAGGACAGACAGTATTTTTTCCTTGGCTAATACCATATATCGGTCTAAAAAAGTTGGGATCTCTAACAAACAAACAAACTAATCCAGAAACACGACCTTCTTGGCAAAGGTAATAAAACATGGACATTGTGAGCACAGACAACTCTTTTATTTAGCGGAGCTGCTATTGCTGAAAGTCTCCATCCGCAATGATTCATAAGCTTTTATAAGAAGCACAAAACCTGAAACCTTGAGAAATATAGTCTGATTTATTCGATGTGGACCCTTAAGATAAGCTCTCTTATTCAGTACACAGGTGGTTTTCCACTCTCCAAGTTATCATTTCAATGTAAAACAACTACAATTGACCAGCCTAACTAACAAACTGCATGCTAGTATTACCTACTGAGGTAGATAATATGTAAAAGTCTACATTTAAAATGAATTACACAAATGACAGATTCTAAAACCAAAAGTGCAAAAGAGGTATAGCTAAACTTCAAGTTGAAATTCAATATAAATTCTAGATATAAATATAAATATATTTGTATTAGACATAGATATAAAATTTGAGATAGCTTCAACCTCATTGTCTTTACATTTTTGTACAAGAACACATTTGGCGCATTTACACTGGTACCTACTCGCTTCGCTTCGCCTCAGATCGCTCGGGATCGGCCTCCCTCGGTTTCATTTACATTGCCGATGATCGTTCTTCCTCCGTGTTGCTGGCCGTTACTTTTGACGTCATCTTTTATGCGATTCTTTCAATTCTGACCGCGCCGTCCAGCTCCTGCTGAATTTTCTCATCGGTGACTAATGACAGAAAGGTTTGCACCTCCTCCTGAGTCCATGGGGCAGGATTTCTAACAGATGCCATTTCTCTTCTTGTTGTTATTTCAAACACGTCTGCACGGTTCGCCGAAGATTTAAAAATGTTTGCGAGGACAGATTACGTGCTGCGCAGTGATGACGCAACGACGCAGTGACGATTCCGACCAATAAGATTTTAGTACCTGCTCCGACCTGACCAGGTACTTTTTTTGGAACCGCAGGAGAGGAGGTATGAAAAGTTGTAACAGGTACCAAGTTCCAGGAACTTTTTTGCCAGTGTAAATGCACCAAAAGCGAAGCGAAGCGAGTAGGTACCAGTGTAAATGGACCAATTGTAGTGTTGTCAGTCCAAGATAGTGTGGCTTGTGTAGATATGTGCTAAAATATTTTACAATTCATCAGAGAATAAAATTCTGTCTGAAAAAATTCTAAAATCCAAGAAATCTCTCATAATGGGCAAATATTTTACCAAGAAAGTGTTGCTATTTCACCACAAGAGGGCAACAGTGTTCAGCCTACAGCATCAGTACAGCTGGATTATCTGTGCTCTCTGAGTGTTTGTGAGATGTGTCCTGCAGTGTTCTCCTCATCAGTCCACAAAAGATGGACAAAATGTTTAAAATAACCTTTCGATATATATATTTTTCTATTTAGTTACTGTATTAAATCCAAGCAGAACCTAAATCCAATTTAAAGTTAGATTCAGTGGCAGCAAATTAGGCAAAACTAAATTTCTCCAACTGCTATTTAGTGCCTCTTGTTGATGTTAAAAGCGACAAGCAAAAAGTGTGGTCATCCCTGAACAAATTTTACATTTGTGTTATCTGACACAAAAAAGCTTTCTTTTTATTTTTGAGAGGAAAACCTTTTACCCTTCATACATTCTCCAGTGTTTCTGTTTTTCACTCTGTCTCACACACAAACACACACACACACACACACACACAGAGCCAGCGTGCTAGTCACATTACAGTAGCTTCATTTTTTGGCATTCTCCTTGCAGCTGTTCTTTACAAGTCAGATCTTGAATAGTGGAAGACGTAGGCTGTTTCGTTTGGGTTCAGTTCGAGCTCCATGAAGAGACTTCTCTGTTTGCTTGTGTGTGTGTGTCTGTGTGAAAGAGAGAACCAGAGGAAAAAAAAAAAAAGAGAGAGATGTCATGATGTGACTCCTCATCCCTACATGGTCCTCACATCTTTCTTACGCTCCCTTTCCTCTTTCTCTACTTCAGTTAGTATTTTCCCTCTTTACTTCTTTCTTGCCCTCTATCCGCCTTTCTCCTTCCTTCTTCCTAACTTCCCTAACTGAGTCTTTTCCTGTGTGGTCCCAAACACTTTTCTCCTCACTTTCATCTCGCTTGAAGAGCTAATGAGTTTGATTGCATCACCCGCAGAGTCATTTGTCAAAACTTTGGATTAAAAAAAAATCACAGACTTTGATCGTTTGAGAAAAAAAAATCCCAAAAGGAAGGAGTTGTCAGTGGAAAATAATTGCCTTTGCACCTATAAAACTTTATATTGCATTAGTTTTTTTTTTTAAAATTGATACATCATCCATAGCAAACACACACAATCCCACTGGAGATAATGTGATGCGAGGCCATACGACGCTCAGCCTGTGACATCACTGAGTCGGAGCAGGTGCACGGCCACAGGACAGAGGACTGAACACTTTCACAGTCATTTTCACAGACTTGTGGGAGCTCTGGTAGGACGCAGTGTCAGTGAGGTGCACAACTGTGTTCAATTGTGACACAAACTCATCAAGGATTTTGTTTTGTAATACATCTATGTACTGATGCAGTTATCCAATCAAATCAAACACATGTAGTGAGCAGCAGGTCTGCAGTTGGAAACACCTTGTTGATAAGAGAGGTCAGAGGAGAGCGGCTGCAGTGGTTGGAGCTGACAGAAAGTCTACAGTAACTCAGATAATGGCGCTTTACAACTGCGGTGAGCAAAAAAAGCCTCCGAGGCTGCAGTGGACAGAGGCTCGCCTCTTGAAAATTTAAAAAACAGTAGCCGGGTGTTCGTTTCTGCTGAGGTTACAGATGTTAAAGTCAGAATATGTCTTGCCTTGTGTCAACAGTCCAGGTTGTTTTGGCGATGTCAGTTTCATGGCAGATTTGGACTTTAATACCAACTAGTCATCTTAGCTTACCTGAGAATATTGCAGATCTCATGCATCTCTTTATGAACTATAATATTTTTCCTCTGCAAAGGAGATTATGTTTCCCTGCACTGGTTTATCAGTCCATCTGCAACATTATGGAAAACTAATGAACAGATCTCACTTCTTTAAGGCATAAGGCATTATCCAAAACATGATTATTATTTCTCTGTAGCCTCAGTACAGCTGGATTATACCATGGCAAAGGTTTGTGCTCTCTAGTCTACTAATGGCGACTCCCAGCATCATCACACATCATGTGACAAAGCACCAGTCACCTCAAGGCTTTTTCATGAGTTCAGTGGACGTGTCAAAAGTCGCTGGATCTAAATCTACTAGAAACTGGAGCGGTCCAGCTGTCAAATCTGCAAAAAATTATGCGATGTAACTATGTCAACATGGACGAGGATCTCTAAGGAATGTTTCCAACCTGCCACGAAAAACGAAACCAGGCCCTGCTCAGTGTAAGTTACAGTGTTTCTTGGTGAGTGTAAGAAAAAAAATATGGACTTTACTATGCTCCCAGCAGAGGCGTGAATGTGTGTGTGTTGTGTTTGTTTCTGTTGAGAAAGAGAGGAAAACAAAGCATCCTGGTCTGACTGCTGGATGGAGGGCGAGTGCCTGTAGGTGCATGTGTGTTTTTACATGTGCATGCATGTGTGTGTATCTGTGCCCCAAAGCTCTTTGTGGTTGTTTTTTTCTCTTTTTGATGGGCTAAGCCTTTGTTGCCACTCTACACGTCACATGCACATGCACCAGCACAAACACACACACTCACATATGTAAATGCAGGACATTGGACTTACATTGCCCTTACTGTGTGGCAACCAAACTGAACCTCAGCCCAATCACAGTCCATCATTTCATCAAAGAGCACAATAGAAACCTGGAGGGGGCTGATTTTAATTGACTATCAAAGCATCTACCAAGACATTTTGAAGTCTGTAGGTAGCCACTGTGTGTGTATTTTTACCTGCTAGACATGAAATTTGCTTTTTTTGTCCATCCACAATCCACAACGTCCTCACAAGATCAGCAAAGTGTCTACAGTCAATCCTCACAAGCACAGCTAAACCCGTCCACACACCCTCACACATGCAGACAGCCACCATTGGCTCTGCAAAGAGGGTCCCCTCCTGTCCCCATCCTTTTCTTGCCTGCAGCTGCTGGCCGGCCTGTCAGTTCCCAGGCATCAAGCCATCAGAGATGACGCCTCCGCACGCCACCAAGTGGTAATCACCTGTCCTGCACCTTTTCATCAACAGAGGCTCTTTTCCTTCAGGCAGCAATAGAAGTTAAGACACTATCTTAAGTATTTAAAGCTTCACCATTAGGACTTCAGGACATGTGCTTTAATGAAAAAGACCCATAGAATACAACTTGTGTAATAAAAGTGTGTTGTGTTGATTGCATTATAACACATTTATTTCCCTAACATGCTTTTTGTAACTAAGCCTCACAGATTAACATAAGGGTATATCCAGACCTTGGTATGGAAATTTTCCTCCAAAGAACTGCAGGTGGTGAATGGCTCAGTGAATATAAAAGATTTTTAAAATGACAACCATGTAAAGACATACAGGTTCATACATGAATAGTTTTTGTGCTCTTGAGAGCTTTTAGAGCAGCAGAATCGTGTGTAGTTTCTCAAATAAAACCAGTATTCACATATCCATTATCTATAAGTGCAAATTATGTCCAGGCTCTAAATAAAATGTACGGGAAGATAAATGGTGAATGAATAAGTGTGCCTGCATATATTTCACATTAAAGGCCTGGTGAAGACCTGAAGGGTTTCTGTCCAATTAAAGGCTATTAGTGGGGTCTCATTTTGAAGGAACTGTTGAGTTTATAATAACAGCCTAATTCACACATCTTACCTGTTTTGATGCACTCCTTTCCAGATCCTATTTAAAGCATCAAAACCTGGTTTGGTGCTAAAATATAAACTTAACAAACAGAGGAGATCAGAAATAAAGCCCTTCCTTGGATACAAGCCAGCATCAAATATTGGCAGGATACCTTCTGTAGTGTAGCTAAGTAAACAATATATCAACACTATTTGAAAATGTGCAAGTTATGACCCTAATGCTTTATTCTCACATTAATGTAAGTGGTGGTGATAAAGGAGAAAAAAGAAGCAATGAAGGAGGTCACAGATGTATATTCAGCCAAGGTGTCTTCCTGCTGTCTTGGTTTATGTGTATATATGTAGTATAGTATATCATATTGTTGGTGTGTCTTTGACCTCTACTTAGATGTCGCTTTGGGTTTCGAAGTCAAGTTCAAATGTGTATAAATGTGCCTCCTTCCTCCTTGAACTGCCTGAGATGTGTGTGAAGACAGGATGCTTGGATATTTTCTAATCCTTGTTATATCTGTAACCTTTATTCAGATTCAAAGTCATGTATAAGAAAGTGTGCGTGCATTGTGTGTACAGTTTGTACACAGTAAGGATTAATTTTCTGCACCTGACACATGAAAAAAAAATGGAGGCAGGAGGAAGGGAATAAAAAGAGGAGATGTGCCATGGGGCCGACGAAGTGCAGGGAGCAAAGGGCCGGGGCGAAAGGAGCAGGGGCTCTTCGGTGGGGGGGCTGCTCAGTTCAGCGAGTAATTGTGGTGGGGGTCATGCAGGTCCGGACCTCATTAAGAGAATTGTCTGGGAACACTCAGGCTCTGAGCTGCCGTCATGTCACCTGCCTTCTTGTCATAGGAGGCAGCGTGAGGAAAACAGCGGCTTATTAATGTGTCTTTCAGTTTTCCAGGTCACACAGTTCACATTAGAGTCGGAAAGATCAACACAAAGCAGTTCTGCAGCAAACACTCTGAGATAGAAGCCCATAATTGACATGCACTCATCTGACGTCTGTGGACTCGAGGCAGTTTTTTTAAAGGCAGGTACATCATCTCAACCAGTATCGCTTTTGATCGTCTTTGAACGTCTTCTCTTTTCTCTTCGACACCCACCCTCTGTTTTTAATTTGTATTCACAGGGGGGTTCTTTGCCGTCTGAGGTTACATAGATGAGAATTGGGGGGGATTTGAGGGGATCTCTCTCCAGCAGCTTTTTAAAGAGGGTGAGGTATCAATCAGGTGCTGATGTTACACTGATGCAATGTTTCACCCTATACAGGAGGTTACTTCTGGACGCTGTGCTGCTTTAAATCTACTTACAAGCAGTTCAAGTAGTTATTAATTATTCTGTGCTACATAATACTGTGATCAAATGTAGCCAACAGAGCAGAATAATGTTTTTATGCTGTATTAAAGACTTTCAGAGATTTTTAAATGATGATTAAAGTGAGACAACATGGAGTTACATTCATATTCACTGAACGGCCACAAGTTTGTATGATGAAGCTGGAGGATAAAAATCACAAAAACACATTTTAAAGTGCAATTAAACCTGTTTATTCTCATGCTTTCATTCAAAGCAGAAACAGAATACAACTGTGCTCCATTTCAAATTATTCTACATTTGAAAGTGCAATTATTTAGTATAAATAGCATAAAATATCTGAGTCATAGAATATAATTTCTCTTTTAAAAATCAGTTCAGAGTAAGAAACTTTGCATTTACATGAAGCAGAATATATACAGAGAGGAACTGATACATTCACACATCAGCAAGTGCACAGCACTGGTCCCAAAACCCAGAAATATAATTATCAATAGATTGTTCTCAATATAAATATATATTAAAAATTAAGCTACACTTTGTACTGCAAGTGTGCAATCAGCCCAAGGATAGTATGATGTTCGCATCCAACAGCATAAATATTACAGTACTTTTAAGGATGGGGGTGATTATCCCAGGAAAAGGTACAGGCTTGGTTGGAGTCAGCTCTTATTAAAAGTCTTTTTCAGCAGTCAGCATGAAATTGCATTCTAAGAAATGCTAAAGAAACAGCCACTAGGACAAAGATGTATTTTTTAATAAACGAAAAATGGAAGAGAAACTTTAAGGGAATCTGAATCATTAATGACTCTACAATCCTGCTTCGAGGTGGAAAGGCGTGATGAGGCTGACTAGTCGGTCTTCTTGCAGATAGCCGTCGCGGCGTCCTCTGACTCCTCTTTGGCTTTGAGCGAGCTGCTTTGCCCCTTGACAGAAGAAACTGGGGCGCGCTGCCCTGTTGATCCATTCTCACTGGACTCTTTGGTTGTGGCAGTGGAGGTCGTTTTGTTTGTTGTGCCGTTATCGATGCACGATTTCTCTGCCTCGCCGGTGAGGGCGGCGTAAGGAGAGTACCCGGTGAAGAGGGTCTTGTAGACGGCTGACTCGATGGTGGCGAAGGGTGAGGTGGAGGAGCCTGTCAGCATCATCCTCGACTAAAGAACAGAACATACACGTGGTGTGAGACAAAGGCGAAATAAGAGAGTGCAAACCTCTTAATCCAGCTATAATCCAACTCTAATGAAGGTACAGACTGAACACTGTTGCCCTCTTGTGGTGGGATAGCAGCACTATCTTAGTAAAACATTTGCCCATTTTAAAAATGTAAAATGTAATCATTTGTTCCTTGAGTAATACTCTATCACCCCCCAAAATAAATAAATAAATAAGATCGAAGAGTCTTTAAAGCTCTGTAATCAGTATTTTTATGTTACTGGTGAAGTACTGGTAAGAAAGTAATTAACCAAGTGTTCAGTTTAATTCAGTTAATTGCATTTATATTCATCAGTTCATCAAATGATGTCCTACCAAGTGTGTACTGTAGATATAAGTATGTTACTTATATACATATTATCTTACAAAGGTGATGATATAAAAACATGATTACTGCCAGTTTAACATATCTTCCTTTATAATTTTTTTTTAGTTTTTTAATTAATCAAATATCACAAGATGAGCATAACATAACAACTACAGGAAGTCACTAGAAACTATAAAGTATTCCAAAGTAATAGCCCAAACTCCTGCCTGGCTGTTTAGTAGTTTTTCTGTAATGTTGCTAACAGAGTGACAGACAAACACAGACAGTATAGTAAGCCATTCATTGTTGTCTTCATAGAAAGCTGACCAACTACGTGACAGAGGCCTAGTTTACATATAAAAGCACCAAGTAAGTGGGTAATGTATTACTATTTAGATTTCATTAGAGGATGAGAACGTAACATCCACATCATCAAGGACACAAAATAATAATAATAATAAATAGCAGGTTTGGACACAACTCTTAAAATCTGATGAA
Source organism: Pseudochromis fuscus (assembly GCA_900323345.1). Classification (NCBI taxonomy): domain Eukaryota; kingdom Metazoa; phylum Chordata; class Actinopteri; family Pseudochromidae; genus Pseudochromis; species Pseudochromis fuscus. The sequence continues at coordinate 11,539 of OOFC01049861.1, forward strand.
ATGGTTTCGGCGTTAATTTAACAGATCAGAGTCAGAGGGAGCTAACAGAATGAGAGTTGAAAGAAGACGTGGTAGATTTATCTGTGTCTCAGTCAAGAGCACAAGTTTCCCAGAGAAGAGAAAAGTGGATGATGCAAGCTGATGAAAATGATGCAAAAGCCCCAGCCCTACGGGTAATACCGAGCTAATGTGAGTCACCACAGCTAAAACTTCAAAAAAGGCAGAGGGAGAAAGGTCATTTAGAAGACAAGACACCACAGATTTGGAGGAAGCCGTGGAACCCAAAACGTTTGTTATACCAGAGCTACCATCCAAATAAAGGAAAAAAAAAATTGTATTTGTATATAAATTGATGAAAGTGCAACTGTCTACTTCATTACAACCATAGGTGTATAATCTGGTCATATTTTCAGGTGTGAACTCCGGCAGATCCACCAGACTGACCTTGTTGACAACGGTAAAGACGGTGTAAATGAGCATCAGGTGGTGCTTCTGGAGAGGCAGGTAGTGGGTCTGCTGCAAAGCAAACAGCACCGCCCCTATCAGGGTGATCTTTGTGGGGCTTAACAGACATGCAATGAAAAAAGATCAGTTACGATCTCATAATATATGATGAAAAATATATATTAAATCATCTAAGGAGAGTGGAGATGATAACTTTTAAATACACATCAAATCACATCACACTTAGATGCAGAAATAAACCAAACTTGGAGGCACATCATCGCAGCGTTTCCCTTGAGTAAATATCTCTGATGTGTTTTAGTGTTGCCTTAAGGTAACAAAGAAAATGTGGTTAATAAGATATTTAAACACACGTGTGTAATATCATCAGCTTTGTTGTGTCTCCACCTTTGGTTTAAAGCAATACTTTGACATTTTGGGAAATCTGCTCTGTTTTTGAAAATTAATTCCACTTTCATGTCTCTGAGGTAAATATAAAACAGTACAACCAGTTAGCACAGCTTAGCATTAGACTGGAAACAGGAGGTGGGGCTTGTTTGTGATTTGTGGAGTGTTATGTCACTAGTACATTCTTATCAGGCAGCCGATTGGACACCATGAAGCAGGTACACCAATAATCCAGCGCAACTGTAACATTGCAAATTTCTGCTGTTTTTATGTAAGTAATTTCCCAAAATGTCAAACAGTTTCCTCTGCACTCAGGAAAATAACAACACACTCAAAGTGCATTAAAATATTATCTCATAAACCACACAAACACCAAAACACTGATGTAATATGACAGCATCCTATAGGAGACTTACTAAGACATTTTGAGAAGCTCATTGGTCTCTGGCCTCCACACACCTCGAACAAGCTGCTCAAAATTACTTATCAGTCCACCTCCAGCACCTTGAGGAAAGAAGGGTGACAGCATCTAACATTACTTAAACATGAAATACTTTATGGTCATTTAAAAACACTCAGCAATCCATAAATATGTGGCACACGATTACCTACTGACCTTTAGCCCACCCGATGGCGATCATTACCAGCAGGCTGTCCTTGTATTTCCCGTGTGCCTGAGTGACCCCACCGAGGACCTTCCACGTCCTGGTCACTTCCTTCATCCCTGACAGCACCAGCCTGAGGGGCAGCAGGGCCGCGCAGCAGTACACCAGGTCCATGGGGCAGTAAAACACCAGGTACCTGTGGAAAACACACATATGGCTCATATAACCTGCACAATTCAGACACACTCACTGTCACCCTTCAGTCTCTGTTAATTACTCATCTTGACCAGCAGGGGGCAGTGTGTATTTTTGTGGGAAGGATGTAAATATATGTGCCACCAGCAGAGGGCGCCAAAGGCTTCGTATTAAGACAAGGAGACTTTACAATGACCACTTCTATTTCATTCAGTCTCTCACATTTCATGCTCCCATTACAGGAAACAAACAAGGACGATAAAGATTTGGTCGTTTCTCTTAAAGTTGCAGAGCACACTTCACTAATCCCAACATTTGCTGCTTCCTTTTTCTTTCTATTACTTGTTTCTCTGTTTGTTTCTATGAAGTATACTTTTCACATATTTACCAGATGACTGAAGCGAGCAGAACACTGGTGCCGTTGGACAAAGGTGCCACTGGTGGCTCGGCCAGCATGATCCCAGAAAGCACAGCTCCGCCAAAGCAAAACAGCATTGAGCTGAACCAGCAGGCTAAAGGGCTGACTCTGGACACTTCAAGAGCTCCTGCACAAAAAACAGAAGTACACGAATCAGCATGATCACTGTGGATTTCTCTCCAGAGTCCTATATAAGTACATGTTTTCCATAAGTTAGGTATTAATATTCCCACAAGGTCTAAACATTGTGTGGTCTCATGTGAATCTGCAAACTCCTGGGAACACCCGGTCAACACTGTTGTTACTGTGTTGTTATGATGATTACACACAAACATGATTACTGTGATTGTCCACTTAAATGAGGACTAAGAGATCAGTGCTGTTGAAGCATAGTCTAGTTTAAACTTGACTTTTTGCAGAAACCGTCAGCTTGAGCATATCAGCTCAGTGGACGATGGAGGAGTTTGATACTTTGACCTTTGCTCTCTCTGTTGCATGTGCCTCAAAGTCTCTGACTCTGTATGAATATTAACTACTTCAAAGTTTCACAAAGCAAAAAGAAGAAGGGAAGGGAGAGGTTTGCCAATCCCAGCTATTTCACTCATGCCGTGTTAACAGTTCAAAGTGCAGAGCAGAGGAATGACATTTACAGTTACAAACACTGGAGAGATAAGTGGACTGAAGATAAACATTAGCGGCTCAGCCCTCCCGCTGCGTTTCCACCCAGTTTAAAGAAACACTGCTCTCTTTACACACCCACTACATGAGTTTTTGATGTCCTTAAATCTTTAATAAGAAAGGTGGGTTTTATTGGTTGTCTAAACTGTCAGCATGTCTTTTTTAACAATTTATTCAGTTACAATTTGGAGATGTTTTTATATCCTTTGTATAACTCGGTGTAGCTTTCCAGACTCACAGTCCAAGGCTGACTTGTCTGGCTCATCCAATATTAATGCCACCAACCTACTCCAGGATATACATGTTTAACCTCAGACAGGTAGCACTCAGTCAACCCTGAGCCACCTGCCCTGAGTTACTGTGGCTGCACGCAGGTCCATACTGGTAATCTGAGGATTACAGACAGATTATAGACTCCTGGAGAGAGATCGGTAAACCGGGAGGATTTATAGCTATATCTACCTCCTCTCTGGGACTCGGTCTGTGTGGCTCCACTTTTCAGCAACTTTCCTCTCAACAGAGCAGCAACTCATTTGACCACATTTTTTTTGGTATGAAGTTTCTACATGACAGCATTTGCAGGTGTGGAAACATGGAAGTTGATGAGGTATTTTGCACAGCATATGTTTTTCACTTCTTGTACAGTGGTGTCAGAAATAAGATGAGTAATTGCATCAGTGCATTGCACAATTTGCTGGGATGGAGCTACAGTTGTGTTATGAGTTTAACCTGCATTGATCAAATACATTAAAGCATGAACACAAATGTCAGACACACAAATTGAAAAGAGAAAAAGTAAAATGGGCCATTCATTGAGGTTTCTAACCTCTATTTGAGGCTGTGTATAATTATTGATATTTCAATACAAAGGCTCATTATGATGCTTCAAACAGGATCGGCAGTGGAGCAGGTCGAAACCTACAAGTGACTGCATTATGCCATCAATACAAATTCAACGCTTCCTTTCACAATAAAAGCCCACTACTAGCATGTAGGTAGCATGAAACCCTTCTTTTCCTAACCAGGCTTTTACTGTGAAATATCTGCAGGCACAAAATGTTTGACTGATCCACTACTTGTTTCCTCCCAGCCTGTATTTGTTTATATTGACCGTGTCCTCAGCCATTATTTGAGAGCTGGTTTTTATTTGAGGAAACACAGTAATATAAAATGTTGTTTAAGGTAACTCTGGTAACTCAGTGAAAGTTACAGTATACCACAGATAACTGAGAAAGATGCTTTTATACACTACACTGTGGCTTCAGCTCTGAGTGAGACACGACTGCAGCGTTGCACAATATATTTCCTCAAACAGATGAAGACTGTTAATACAAACTCACCACTTCCTGTAACTACTGCAAATTAAAAGCCCAGGAGCATTTAAGTGGACAGAAACTCTTCATCTCTTTAGAGGGCTTTTATTGTGAAACATTTGCAGGCACACTCTATGTTTAATTTATTCACCCTGGTTTTCTTTCTGGCTTGTATTTGTTTATATCAACTATAGTCTCGACCCTGGTAACAAGTGAATGTTGCTTTTATTAGAGGAAATACATTATGTCTTAACACATTTTAAGTGGAAAGTGAAAGGTTTTCCATCTGTGTGCTCATACAGTCTGAACAGTTGCGACAGTTATAACATGAGGAAGTTTAAAAAAAAAAAAAAAAGTCAGATAGGGAAGAGTGGGTGAAAAAAAAAGTCTTCACTCTGGCATTGTAACTGTAATTTACATCCTCTCCTCTGGTGATAGCCTGCAGTATTAAATGCTCAGTATTGGTGTTTCTGTTTGGCACAGCAGTCGTAGCAGAGTTCACGAGTGCAGCACATTGCTTACACAGTAAACACTGTTGCTCTGTCATCCCGTTTAGTTCCAGAGTAAAACAAAGTGCTGCAGTCAATGTCTGAGCCCGACTGGCCAGAAACCACATGTGGACGGAAACAGAAAGGGATCACATGATGAAACTGATTATATCTGCAAGTCAGATGCAAAAACAAAACACTAAACAAGATGCACTGGTGGCTCCAAGTGCATCTTTTACTGCATCCTGTCTTCTGGTTTTTGCATTGAAAGAAGAAACATTTCCAAGTCAAATTTGAGTAGGTCAGGCCAAATACACCACACCTGTAACCACAGGCTGTACATTGAAATGAACAAAACAACTTGGTCTCAACATGAAGCCAGTGCAAAAAGAAAATTATTATTATGTAGATATTAGGCTTCAAAAAGAGGAATAATTAGGGGACCTTAGCTGGATCAACAGGCCTGGTCTCCAATGAAAGCTGCATAGGTTCAAGAGTCAGACCCGCCTCCTCACTCCTTCCTGCATATACAAAAATGGTCACTTCTGGCTCCAAACAACCAACATGGTGACGTTCAAATGCCGATCTCTTGGCTGTAAAACATGAGTTCACAAACCAACAGGTGGTGTCACACTTGCGTCGTCCATTTCTATAAAGTCTCTGCTTCACGAGTAAGATTTAGGGCAGGGTTTCTCAACTCCGGTCTTCAGGGACCACTATCCTGCATGTTTTAGATGTTTCCCTCTTCCAACACACCTGATTCAAATGACCAGGATCGTTATCAGGCTTCTGCAGGGCTTGATGATGAGCTGGTCATTTGAATCAGGTGTGTTGGAAGAGGGACACATCTAAAACATGCAGGATAGTGGTCCCTGACGACCAGAATTGAGAAACCCTGATTTAGGGGAATAGTTAGTCTGACTGACAGGTCTTCTCTCCACTGGGATCTGACCAGAACTTCAGTCTCATACACACTGGGCAGCATCCTGGGGTTCAAGGGTCAGACCCGCCTCCCCACTCCTCCCTTCATATCCAAATATGGTCACTTCTGGCTCTAAACAACCAACATAGCAACATTCAAATGTCAAACTCCTGGCATCTATATACAGTCAATGGATGGACCATGGCACACTGTGGTGGCTGGTTGTAAATTTCCCTTTTTTCTTTTTGTTAATAGTGGGAAGATAGCGTGTGGAGCCATGTTGTGTCTCACGTCCCTTCTCCTCATTTTCCCAAGGATTAAAACAAACCAATCACTGTTCCCTTTTTGGAAACCACGTTTTCCTCATTAATAACATAATTACCGTGATCCAAGATCAGTGTTTCCTGTGAAGTTGTTCTAAATGAGAGCAAAGGTCAGTGGTTATTTCCACGTCTACACACAAGCCAAGGTCTTTTACAGATGGACACAAATTAAGGGGGTATTGAGATGAGCTGAGGAGCAATTCAGTCGCTCTACTGCAGCAGCACCAATTCAGTCGGATCAAAAACAGTCATTTGACATCCCTCTTCTGTCCTTGTTCTCAACTCCTCTCCTTCATTCTCTCAATGTGGATTTCTATTATTCTCCTTTTTCCTCAGAGTCCATTCATCTGTTTGTTCTCACTAAATCTCCTTGACCAGTGACTTTAACAACTTCCTTCTTCTTCCTCCCTCTGTAAACAGAGATATACAACCTGCCTTAGAATTAAAAAAACAAAAAAAGATACCTCTCTCTCTCCCTGGTTATTTTGGGCTTTAAGAGAAAACCACTGACATATAACCACTGCTCCTCTTCCTCGTCCCTGTCCTTCTGCTTCCTATACAATCCCCTCACAGCAGTGTTTACATATAAGTGTGTAAAAATAACTCCACACGATGTGACAAACCCGTGAGAGAACTGGCAGCCTCTTCCTAAATGCCAATTCCATAAAACTTACTGGGATCTTACTGGTGGTGCATTCTCCTGTGTCGACCTTAAATAATGGTTTTTGTGAAGTTGTGTGAAAGCCTGGAGCAGAACCACCACTGGACTCTGAGATTGGACACACTGCAGAGCCGAGAGAGAGGATTTAGCACAGGATGGAGAACAGAAAAGGGAGGGTTGAAGGGTTTACGACATTCCTTTCCTTTTTGGGGAAAAGTGGCGCCGGCCCAATGAGTGTTTTTTTATTTTTGTTCAGCAGGTTTTATTGAACTTCTTTGTGAATGATCCTGTTCTTGTTGTTAACCCAGTCACCTGTCCTCACTCAGTCCTCGCTGAAAATAAAGGAAAACACAAGCCAAACACAAAGCGTTCACCATGTCTTCCTGCGAGCTTTTGCATATTGTTTGTTTTTACTCTCTGTGTATCTTCCCCTTCAAGTGAGAGGCTGATAGATGGGAGTAGAGGACGAAGGGTTAAGAGGTCACCGCAGCTCGAATGCCGTGCGAGGCAAGTTCGAAAATAGACCGTAGCTTTACAGCAGCGGGACTACAATGGGGTGCGTGAGTGCTCTTGTAGGTTTGTGTGTGTGTGGAAAGTCAAATCCCTGAGCAGTTAAAGTCCACCTGTCCTCACAGCCTCTCTTATCTCAGTGACATCACATGGCTCAGTGCCTGGCTTTGGTCTGTGCTGCTACAATGGCCTGAGACAGAGTTAAACTGTTTGTGTTTTAAAGTTTTTTGTCGGTCAAAAAAAAGACGAGAACAAGCAACATGAGGGGACAACTGTGTCAAACTACAACGACAATATTAGCCAATAATCGCAATCGCTTCAGACTTGCTACAGAACTTCAAGCTCTACACCAAGAGACACGGTTTGTTGTTGTATTGGCAAACTGCATTTTGCAATTTGGAGTATGAAGATCCTCCACTAAGTAGGGATTTCAAATCATCAAGGACTTCAGCTGCTCACAGAGAGACATCCACCAGCACAGGAAAAGACAATATGGCTGAAATCAATATAAAGCGCTGTACTGTTGTTTTGTGCTCTACTGTTATGCATAACTTCATTAAAGCAGTGGAAAATAACTCAGTATATTCGCATATTACACAGGCACCTTTAACTCTTCATTGTTTCTGAGGCGATGATTTTTCTAATGAGGATTGTTTCATACCAAACATGTCATCACTTTATGAATTATGAGTGATTTCTGAAGAAGCAACTACCCAGCAGTAGATAAAGTACAAATAACCAGCTCCACCTTACTGCTCCACAGTAGAGCACCTTTATACTTTTACTTAAGGTGCTTTTTATATACAATGGAGTGTGTCTATTACTATTTATTCAAAGGATCTGAGAACTTTCTAAAACTTTTCACACTCCAGACACACAACAGTTTGCAGGTGACTGAGTTTATATTATTTTTAAGTTCAAGCTGAGATATCGCCCAGCCCAAAATAATCCATATGCCCGAAGGTAAATAATGAAATTCAGTAAATTGGCCAAGGGTGTTTGCAACTTTTGAAGCAATTATTTTGGTAACAGTCACTTCAAAAGACAGTATATCCTTATATCTGCCACTGATTATTTGTTTTAGATATAGGCTAATAATACAATTAGGGCTGCAACTAAACACATAATTGATTCAGCTAATGATTAACTTTTCCAATTATTCATTTAGCCAATAAAGTTCCAAACATTTGAAAAAAAGGCCCCAAAAATAACCAAAAATATTGAATCTACAGTGAAATATGACAAGAAAACAATAAAGCTTGAACTTGATGTCAGAGAATACATTACTTTGTTTTTTTTGTAATTCAGAATAATAAATAAAAAATGTCTGTCAACGGACTAATCGTCGCAGATCTGAATCCAGTAGGTATTTATTTGTTTTATTTTTAATTTTTATGTATTTATTTATTTATTACAGAAAACTGAATCCACACCTACAAAAGTACAAATTAAAAAAAATATGTTAATAAACATAAATACTTAATTCTCAAAGACTAATGAATGATTAGGACCTTTACACATGTATCCTCCACACAACATCCACGGTGGCTGCGTGGCACTCAGGTGGTGAAGTAATGTGATAGCCTCAGGCTTGTTATTCCAGTTCAGGTTTCATTAGTCCAAACTTTAGCTAAACTTGGGTTAAACAGCTGTTTCGTCTCATAAACTTTGGTCAAACTGAAGAGAAAACTTTCCCCCCCCGTTCGTCTCTTACCTGGCTGCTCCCTCAGAGCCATGACTGACACGATGTAGTGCGCCATGTCAAAGTAAGGAAACATGGACAAGTTTGCCAGTCCGTGGGACAGTTCGTCCAAATGCAGAGCCTCGAACAAATCCATCATCTTATTTCTAAGACAATTCAAGCAAAAAGTAAGAAGAAAAGCTGTTTTAGTTCATCTCAGGGGGGAACTTCGAGTGGTTAAAAAGGGCACCGGTCCAACTCGGAGCATCAGGGCGAACACTTGGCTTCATCCGCCGTCTGTCAAGTGTGACACAAGCCAACGGCGGGCCGGAGCAGCTGTGTGTCCGGGGATTTAAGCTGCAGCTGGTTAGCTGGCTTCAGGGATCACCGCCGGTCGCTGGGCAACAGATCTGTATTGTCAGAGGATGGTCATCCTCCTCGGTGTTACCCCATCAGCGACGCTGTCACCAGCGCATAGGCGGAATTCCTGCTCCATGTTCCGCCATGCCAGTGATGCGGCGGGCGGAGCCACAGCAGCTTTCTGATTGGAGGAATGAGAGCACCTCGAGCCAATCACGTGTCAGAATATGGAACTGCGCGGTGAAGGGACAGAATTTGTAAAAGTAAGAAATACACTTTTGTACACTTTTTTCTTCTTCCATTTGTTCTTCAGTTGCATGTTACACTACAGAAATCTTTACCTCTAAGTGAAGCCTACAGGTAAAAACATAATAATATTATATGTTTTAATTTTGATGGGTAGACACAATAATATTGACTTTATTTATATAGCAAAGTGCTTACAAGACAAAAAAATATGACAGACCATGATACATACGATAAGATAAGATCTTTTATTTGTCCCACAACAGGGAAATTTACAGCACTACAGCAGCAAAGTGGATAGAAGTTTAAAAATTAATAAACAACACAATATCCACCTCAATACGTGTTCAGGTAAATCAAGAAAATACATGGGAACATTATATACAATCTAAAAGTAAAAAGTTGCAGCCTGGAAAAACAAATTTACAAGTTTGCACATTGAAAATATTGCACACAATTTAACTACCAGTACACATATTGCACAGAGGACTGAAAGCAGTTCTGATTGTAAAGTCTAACCACAGCAGGAAGTAAGGACCTGTGGTAATGCTCCCTCACACACTTTGGGTGAAGCAGTCTGTCACTGAAACAACTCTCCAGTGCTGTTAGGGTGTCAAGAGGGCATTGCGGGACAGAGTTGGCCTTCATGGGGATTTCATTTAATCTTTTTCTCTCTGCAGTTGAGATGCTGCTACTCCAGTAAAGCACCCCATAAAAGATGACTGATGCCACCACACAGAAAAGTCTTCAGGAGCCAAAAGACCTCAGTCTCCTGAGCAGGTACAGTCTGCTCTGGCATTTCTTAAAAAGCACTGTTGTGTTGGATGTCCACTCCAGGTTATATGAGGATCAGTGCAACCCCAGAGGTTCTGCAATAACAAAAATCACTTTCAAATTATGCATGTACATAAACATGTACATAATGCACTGACAGAAGTTATATAGCTGGTTGTACTTGTTTGCAAATTACAAAATCTCAGGTCAGTCTGGTGCATAAAATGTAAACCAGAGTTAACACTGTTTGGTGCAAGCTGCATCTGTAATCCTCCAGAATTGTATATTGTATTGCAGGTTATGGACTAAGTGATGTTAAAGCTTAATGCTCTCAAGTCTGTTTTGAAATTTGAGCTATGTGGACATGAGCCTGACACCTGGTGGTGACTGCACGTACGCTTTTTCTCAATCTCTTACAGTTGAAATGATCTGCCTTTTACTTTGTGAAAAGTGGCCAAAAAAAAATCATGATCGTCTCCACACAGAAGTAAACCTTTTTCTACCACGTAGGGCAGAAAATTGGTGAGAAATTTTGTGCTAATTATTGTAAATAATCAAACATCAGACCTTTGAAACCGATTTCATTAGGAGGAATGATTTGGCTGCTTTGATAAAACATCATATTCCACCATAATTTAAATTATTTATGTGTATTTACTTCAGTATAAAAGTAAATTATTATGTCTGTCAAATCCGTAGTGTGTTAAAGTGTATGTAGCTGTAATGTGAGCTGTTGGCCACTAGATGGAAGTAGCGGATCATCTCTTATATACCCAATTGACGTCTGCCCTGAAGTCTCTCTAGTAACAGTTTGAGATGTTTTGTATGAAAATAAGCTCTTATTAAAAATAAATAAATTAGTGAATGCATTATAATACTTGAAACTATGTACGAGAAAAATAGTCTGTAAAATAAATTATAGTCATCAAACTTCAGGACGAACTAAGGTGTGGGTGCAGTGAAAAATGATTTTATGACTTTGGTTTGTACGCAAGCCAAACTCCCACTGGAGGTGATGTGATCCTGAAGCCATAATGAATGTGAGCTGATAAATATCTTGAGGACACAAAGCTGAAAGTACCTAACATGACCAGGTGATGAGGTAATCACGTATTTAAAAACCTAGTTCACAGCAAAACTCCACCCAGCAGCACCACTCCTGTGTTTGTGTTGGTAGCCGGCGCAGCATGGAGATGTGTATCGTCTTGTTGAAAGCTCTGAGTTGCACAGTATGTCGTCACTGGAAGCTGTATTTTACAGGGACTGCATTTTAGATACAGCCCAGCCATACTGACTGACACCTCCTATAAATATATTATAGGGCCCATAGGTCTTTCAGGTTCAAGGCTCAGGGCTTGTCAATGCTTTCAACAGACATACACACATATACCCACACACACACATACTATCACCCCTTCCCTTTGTCCGAGCATGTCTCATCAGTATTCCCCCATTGGTGCAGGATTAAACTGTGTCCTCAGCTCTTCCAGCACAGGGACCTCCTCTCATTCCTCAGATTTCTGGGGCCCACTTTAAAGACCCAGACTCTAAAATTGAGGTTTTCAGAACAACTAGAATCTTAATTCAATTATGTCTGTGGCTGCCAAGCCCGTCCCCAGTGGGTTACCCCTACGTTCAAAGCCCTATAGCGCTGCCTTCCCCTGAGGAAGTCAAGCCGGGGTCAGTCAGATGAGATTGTGCTCCTGTTTTTAATAGATATGGATGTGAGTGTTTGTCAAACTTGTACAACTCCTGTTAACATTCATGTTAAACAACTGAAGGTCAAGTAAAACAACTCAAGGAGATTTTATACTAGAAAGCACTCAGAGAGCACAAACCTCCACGTAGGCCTGATCCACATCTGATCTTTACCAAATTGTCTCAGACTGAAGACATTACCATCCTGTATGTGTGGGAAATATATTAAGATATGACAAGGATATAAGGTTTTCCTGAAGAGCTAAAACATACCACTGTTTTCTAACATTTCCTTGGTGTTTTACTGTCAAACTACTGTTTTGCTGCCATTGTCTTTTACAACTTTAGCCCATTATAAGAAAAAGGCATTTTCTGAGATTTGTAGGTATTTTGTTTTTGACAGAATCCCATCCTCTGATCTTGCTTGAAATGTAATCATTTGTCCCATATCTCTTCTCCGTTATTGAGATCTGTTTGTAAGTTTCTCCATAATGTTGCTAACAGACAGACAGACAGACAGACAGAAACAAACCAACCAACCCAGGTGACAACATAAACTCCTCGGCAGAGAGAAAAATGATACATGGGTCAAGATGTATTGGCAGCTAAGAAATAAAGCACAACTATTAAAAAAAATATTCCTAAACAATAACAAAATGTCTTAAAACACTAAAATGCTACTTAAGGCTTTAATTGTCGCCATGGCAACAGTTCCCTGTGTTTCCACTGTTTCATAAATGAGGCAATGGTGGTCTTACTTTTACAACAGGTGTTAGGTTGAATGGATTTTAACAACAAAAGACAGTATTAAAGTATGTTTTTAAGAATAGAAAGGAAAGTGGGAGCAGGTAACAAGCCCCACCTTGTAAAAGATGACATTAAGACAGAATGAGTAATCCTGAATGTGCCATGCAGCTGTTCCTGTTACGCTGTTGTTCAGGTGTTTGCAGGAAATTCTCCTGAAAATGTGAAACCTGTGACACACAACTGACGGCTGACGTTTTTACACAGATCAAACTGAGCACACGAAACGCTTCGCTATAAGCGCCGTAACTGGTCGACATCATGTTGTGTATGATTGTAGCAAGAGAGTAAATTCTTCGGTATAGTGAGCAGGATGCAGTATACCAGTCCATTAATCAAACTGAACCACCAAGAGGATCTATTATCTGTGTGTATCGTGTGTGTGTGTGTGTGTGTGTGTGTGTGTGTGTGTGTTACTCATGTTCTGGGGACCTAAATCTGTTTACACAGCCCCACTGTGGGAACTCAGCTTCAGCTTGGGGACAAAAAGCAAGTCCACATAATTACATTTTTGGATAAAGACATGTTTTAAGGTTAGGTTTAGGCATAAAGTGGTCAGAACTGGGGTTAAGATAAGTATCCAAGAAAATAGATGCAAGCCAGTGTCGTGTCCCCGGAAGTGATGGAAACACAACTGTGTGAGAGTGTGAGAGAAATCGACTTTCTGTGATCCGCAGTAAATTACTTTCAAACTAATACAAACTTGTACAGACAGGATTTTTTTTTCCATTAACACAGACAGAAAACTGAAGCTGGAGGTCAGGGTCACAGTTTCAAAATTATTTGAACAACGAAAGTACACTTGGGATCATGTTCTCAGTTCGTGGATGAAATATTTTCAACAAAGTGTCTCCTTATTAAAACTAAAAATATCACACACTTCTGCCAGGGGAGGACCAGCATTTTGGTCGAAGTGAGTCTTCATGTTGTCTGTGTGAGTTTATCCCAAACCGAGCTTCCAGCTCATCACTGATTCTGAGATTGCTTCACTGCAGCTGTGGCTGATTTCTCCCCTCATGCATTCTTGGACTCTTGTGAATCATTCATTCAGATGGCTTTTAATTATAGTTTGAAACCCTAATCTTCCTAACTCCAGGCTTATGTTTCTGAAAACAATTATTCTTCAAAGTAGAACCCTATTGTTGGAGATGGATGAGCGTTGAGACTTACAGTAAATGCATTTACAGCACATGACATGTAGCAAAGTGTTTTGTAAAAGGCGTGATTGTTTTCATTTCCTGATACACACAAATCAACTTTCCTTCTTCAGTAAAATTGACATTTCACCATAAAGATGGTCAGCGGCTGAAAGCAACTCAGTATGTATTAAAAGGCTGTACTTTTACTTTGAATGTTCTTTCACTTGACAGACAAAGCCTCTGCCTACTGCTGAATTTGACAGTTTAAGCTTATAAAATACAACACATTGTTAAAAATAAACCAGTTATGTGACCTCCTAAAACAGTGTGTTCAACCTTCTTGTCACCTTTCAGACGACCATGAGCTCTGGAGTCCTCTCCACACTTCTGAAATGATTTTGTTAAACTATAAATTATATGAGCGATCAGAAAGTTTAAACCTTTACCAAGGCATAATCCAATGTACTGATGCTATAGACTGAACAGTGCTGCCCCCTTGTGGGGAAATAGCAACACTATGATTAGAGATAGGGACTTTTTGAGATTTATTTTTATATTCTTTTAAATTTTATCTTGTTTTTTGATGAGAATTTTAAAATTAGCTCCTTGGGTAATACCCTAACTCTCAAAAATATATCTATAAATAAATCTGATCTATTCACAGTAGTTTTTTTGTAAAGGACTGACAGACAGACAAACACCAGTGAAAACATAACCTTCTAAGTGGAGGTAAAAATGAACACAGATTTAGTCGACGTATGATGTCTGCTAACGTCAAATATAATAATGTATCAGTCACCGGGGTAGATGTCTGTGTATTTATACTTTACTGATGAAGCTTCTGTACTTTCATCTTAGTAAAAAATAATGCTGGGAGGGCCAGTGCCAGCTTGACAATGTCACAGAGATGTGTTTACATAAACATCTATCTCAAACCTGGTGACTGAGGCGCCCTTCATACGTTAATCCCCAGCAACACAGCTCAAAACAGAAACTAACTCCAAAATACCTCAGAATAACCAGTGGCATTTTGTGGTTAGCTAAATATGTCAAGTGATAGCAACATAAAACCAGTCGTATAGAGTTACAGCTGTTTGAAGAACACGGGTGGGGCAGTTACAAAGGACACTTACCTGGTTGTGTTTGTTTCGACTGAATCTACTTTACACAAACACATGAGTAATTCCTGTTGGGATTAACTTCCCAAAAGAATAAAAATAAACTAACAACTAATTTCCTGCTACAGACACAAAGCATCTTCTCCCACAGTGTGACGATGCTTTTATTCAATTCAACAATGTGACAAACTGCTGAGATTGCTCTCACTCCCATGAGTCTTATGATCGAGCTTCCTCAGACACAAAGAAGCTGGTCTCACAAAGACTCACTTGTCTTGGTCCTTAACATTGTTTATATGAAAACAGAAGAGCGACCTTCATAATGACTGAAAAGGTCAAAAGGGGTTCAGGATCAGTTCCTTCAAGCAATGCCGACCCTCCTCTCCTCTCTCCCAGGCACATCCAGCTGAATAAAACCTCTGCAATTACTTTTAATCTGACAAGCAGAGGGATTATTGATCTGGGAACCATTGATTTAAAACACCTAAAGTGGTGAACAATGGGCAAACACAATTCCCGAAGTAGTATGAAAGATTCATCCTTTCACTTGCACCGATGAGACGCAAGTACTAGGCTTCTTTTCAAAATTAAATAGCTTTAAATATTAGTAATGGGATTTATCACAGAGAGCCTCCATGGAAACCATACTCTATATTTAAAGGGATGAGATAAACCGAGCACCATGGCTGCTGCAGTGTGCTGTTAAACCACATTCACTATTTCACGTAAGGCCAAATCTAAAATAAATACCTATAAATATCAGGTGTTTTTTTTTAATGACACAATATCTCTGCATTACTCATTTGCATGTCTAGTCTCTTGATGATTACTTCCAGATTATTATAATGTTATTAGGCTATAATGCTGTTTTTCAGTCTAATCAGATTGTCATTGTCTCCACTGGTGCTTATCTCTGGCTGTGTTGACAAAGGAGAGGACCAGCTACTGTCGGCAGAGGGTGTGAACAGAAGGCCTGACGTTGCATTATGTACATTGCGTGCAACAAAATTTAAGAGGACTGTAGACGGTGAGTGCGAACAGCTGATGTAGCTTTTTGGCCGAGGAGTCAACAAAAGGTTGGCCAATGCTGAAGTCGAGGATGTCTTAACAAACTGAATGGTTTCAACAACAAAGAAGAACCAGAACTATTTCTTTTTTTCTTCGGTCTCACTTTTCTTACTTTTCTTTTTGTGTCATTACTGTTAATCCGATAATAATCAATAATCAGTTAATTATCAGACTGGATTGTGCTAATTGACTCAGATGGTATTCTGTATTTTATATTTGCTTGTACATTAGCTATGCCAGTGATTCCCAACCTGTGGGCTGTGGCCCCCTAGTGGGCTGCGTAGGTATTGCAAGTGGGTCGCCAAATCTTTTCCAAAATAGTATGATGTAATTATATAAAAATAAAAACATTACAGTGATGTTTTAATGTTAAAACTCAGTTGAGATGATGGACAGGTCCTTGAAAACTGTTATACTGAAGGTGTTACATCATGTTACAGGTGTTCAATATTCAATAGAAAAAGTGATCTGAGGACACATTATATGGTCTGGTATTTGATGGGGTTGGAGGTAGGCTGTGAAAATTTTTGAGACTTAAAAGTGGGCCTTGAGTTGGAAAAGGTTGGGAACCACTGAGCTAATCTAGAGGAGAATCAGATCTGTTTGTGTTTGTGCTTCTGGTTAAAGCTGCACTAATGAATAGTTTTACATTTGTTAGCAATGGGTC
>OOFC01049862.1:3882-14024 GCA_900323345.1 Pseudochromis fuscus
ATAAATACAGTGATTATTCAAAAATACAGTTTGGGACTTTAATTTTGAGATTTTGTTTGAGCTTTTTCATATTTAATGAATGACATGTACTATTGTTGTAGAAAACTGTAATTATACAAAATATCTGTGAATGAACAAACAATTAATGTCAAAATACAGAACCTGGATCTGATCCTCGCTGGTACTGAGTGATACAAAAACACTTCTTAAGTCTTTATATAAATTGTAATTTTATGGTTATTCACACTTGTATTAATCTAAAACAGTGAAAATCAGCTAAATAAAATGATTAATTAATTTACTTAACGTGAATTTAACAATGCACAGTGATGTCCTTGGTGCCAAGCTGAAGATTTTCAAACTGTTTATTGCTGAAATATATGTTTCTCTATTTATTTGAATGGTCTCACATGGCGACATCACTGAGAGGCTGAAAAGGTGTCGGTTCAGAAAAGTTGTTCACTGACATAAAGACTGTGGAGGCTGTAAAACTGCAAAGAAACCTTCTGTACAAAAAGTCACTTTGTGTTAAAAATTTCCCTCGTAACATTTCCCGTGTTGAGCGGGTGTTACTCAGGAAACACTTTCAAAGTAAAACTCCTGAGAAACTTTGTAACACCTTCGGCCCGACAACTGTCGATGATGTCATCATTTCCCCAACATGACCTCCCGCTCTTAAATTATTTATCCACCTTGAATTCTGCTTCTCCTTCCAGTTGTCTTATGGAGATGATTTATATCTCCAGTACATTTTAGTAATGAGATGAAAGTGAGGTTCACAGAACACCAGCTGTTTATTTATTCATTTTCTCCATTTGTCAGCATTTTATCAGACGTTGTGGTTGCTGCTGCCGTCTGATATATTCATTCCTGAACTGATATAAAGGATACACAAGTACAAGGATTCCTCGGCGGTGGTCTGGTGTTATATGGATGCAGGCGGCAGACCGTGATGGCTCTGTAATACCCCGGTTAGTCATGTTTAGCTGTGAAGGAAACAAGATTAAAAGAAAGAGAAATAAGCAACAAAGTGTTGAACAAGATGAAAAGACGAAAGGAGACGTGAACTCTTACAGAGAGATGGAGCCATCGAATTTACCCAGAAGGCCCTCTGAGTAAGAAGATTTCATTAGTAATTGATCCAAGTTCACCGAAGCGTGCATGATAAAATGCTCCGACGATGACTGCATTAGTTTGCATTGCAGACGTTTTGGGGACAGCTCCAGACAGAAATTATTTAAAAAGCTCCCAGACGTCTCTGAGTATTGAGTTTGATTTTTACCTTTCAACTTTTCAGACAAATGACACCTCGCACAGTACTTAAACAACAATAACAACAACAAAAGAGAAAACTCGGGCCAGAAGTTGGTGTGTAATCACTGCACTGATATAAAACCTGTCTATCTGGAATGTGAAAGAAATGAATAAATATAAGCTGCTTTCCCATCAGCGCCGTGCTGCCAGTGGGAGCTTAACAAGGATTTATCAATCTGACACCTGTGCAGTTTGGAGATGATTTGGGATCAGCTTTCTCACAAAGTATTTACACTGCCTTTCAACCATCTGGTGAGTGATGTTGCAGGAAAAACTGTGAGATCTGTAGTTTTAATTCAACAACATCCAAATGTTCTGGTGGTGCGGTCCAGGCAGGGATGTGGGGATGGATGAAAAACCAAGAAACACATCTGGACCCGGCTGGATTTTCGAGGATCTTACTGGTCAGAAACAGGCTCACAGATGTCAAGGAGGAAGAGGAAACAAATCTGAAGGAGAGCAGGAGATTGACAGCAGGTCTGACCACAAAGCAGCGCTGACAAACTGGTACATGCAACTGGGAGAGTGGCTGCTATACTGGGGGACAGCTGTGCAGGAAGGAGGAGGAGCAGGTGAGGAGCAACATGCAAAGTTGGAGTTACCAATCTGCAGTGTGAACCTTCTGTCTCCCTCTACTGGTGATGGGAGTAATTACACCATCATCACATCGGCTCAATCAGCATCACTCGGCTTGAACATAATGGATGTTCATTTATATGGAAAACTCCCCCTATACTCAGGGTTTGAATTTATAAGGGTTTTAGTCCTCTTATTATTTCATAGGAGGTGGTGGAGGACAGGAAGAATACAATAGAGAAGAAGGTGTGTGGTTGGACTGATGTGTAATACATTAATTGCAATTTCAAATCAGGATGAAGAAGAAACGTGACAGAAATTCAAGATTCAAGGTTTTTATTGTCACTTCCACAATATGAAACGTTTGTCTTCATCCCTCTGAGCTACATATAACATACACATCACATATGATGGAGGCAAGTGTGAAAGTACTTTTAAATTCTTGCTGATGCTATTATTAAATATATACATAGCTACATGTAGCTAGCTAGCGCAAACGTCTTTTAAAGTCAGATAAAAACAATCAAATCAGAACAATAATGCAACAGAATATATATAAATAAAACAATATGAAATCAGACAAACCTTGTGCCCATAGATGCAAACTTTTTCTTTGGTGCTGGAGACGTTTTCGCGTAAACAATGATCCGTTTCCTATCTAGCCCCTTTCAAAATAAAAGCCCCCGTCCTTACAGTGTAATTAAACGATAAAAACGAAAACTTACAAGTAATAAAAACTATAATAAGCATGACTAAGGTCATTTACAGTAGTTTTCACGACGGCGTATTGCTCGTGCATCTATTTTCTGACCCAGAGGGCGGCCATGACTGCATCTGACTGAGGGCTTTAGAGCAGGAAGTCGCTCTCCCAACTTCCTGGCACTGCAAACCACCACTTAATCTCTGCACAGTACTGGACCATACCAGCTTACTTTCACCTCTGGATGTAAGACACACAAAAAAATACTTATAATTACCAATTACTTCAATAAGTGCAAAATATGGAAATCTAGAAAAATTGTCTAAATTTGGATTTAAACCAAAAAAAGATGGACATGGCCAACATGAGGTCACACATTGGTTCATGGACCAGAGTTTTAAATCCTCAAAGTTTGCATTTGTCGCCATCTTGGTTCTTTGGAGATAGAAGTGACCATATTTGGACAGAGGGGCAAACTGTCTATGAGACCAGGCCTGTCAATCAAACCAACCACACTCCCAGATAAACCTGATATCTAGTCTTTACTCATGAGCTGATGGTTGACCTGAAACTCAAGAGTTGACCTCAGCTAATGATTGAAAAAAATGGATCGAAGTCAAAGTTTCCAGCATCTTGCGGCCGTCGATTGTGCAGCACTTGTTTACACCTGGCTTCACTTGTGAGACCCTCTGTCCACTGTATGATTTTATCTCAAGTAGCGCAGAGACTTTTTAAAATAAAAATCTGACTACAATTAAAGGAAGCTGTTTAAAAATTCAGCCTGTGGCTCCACGGTAATAAAAAAAAGAAGCTTGTGGTTGTCAGTGGCGCTCGGTGTGAAGAGAACAACCTGGTAATGAACTGTCAATTAGTCCGGCTAACAAAGCTAACAAGATGAGACAGAGAGAACAGTGTGTGTGTGTGTGTGTGTGTGAGCTGGAGACAGGAATTAGGTGTTTGTGATGATTTGTCTTCATGTGCGTAGGTGTGTTTTAATATGTGTTAGTGGACAGGTGTGTGTGTGTGTGTGATGACAGGCTGAGAAGCTGACACAGTGAATGTCGCAGGGAATTACCAATAGGGATGTGTACAGTGTGTGTGTGTGTGTGTGTCCGTTTGAGGTGAAAGAAAAAGAAAGACTTAACTTGAGTAATGAAGCTAACAAGACACGACCTCCCGCTTGTGCGACCAAGACAGGAAGTAGAAAGATTATCCTGCTTTCTGTTTCCATGTGTCTGCTTCAACTCTCACAGGAAAATTCTTGACAATAAAACCTTCAGTTAACACATTTTGGAAAGTAAAGCAACAGTGAATTTGATTGGGGGCAAAAAGCCTGAGCCTCCAAAAATCCCTACAAACAAAACAAAACAGGCATCAATTCAAACACTTCCTCACTCGTCGCTGATCTAACGGCTCCACACAGGAGGGTTTTCCAAGGGAACTGCTTTGAACTTTTCCAGCTTAATTAACAGCACAACACATGTACTTCCAGGTGAGCTGTGTGAACTGTGAGGCTGTGGCTTGTTCTTGCAATAAACTTTATTTTTTTTCTTCTATATACTGTTGTTATTATTGTGTTAGTGTTGTTGTTGTTATGCTCAAACCTAAGGTCAATAAAGTTACCAAATATGGTTGTTTTCTGGTAAAAGGTTTGTCAAATATACATGGTTATACCGCTTCACAGAGAAATTGGAAAGATGCCATTTTTGTAGTTTTTCTAGTGACAGCAAATCAGATCCAGAACATCTAGAATGTAGCGCGACTCTATTTCTAATTAATTTGATGAGTTTAATTATTTTCACATGAAGCCTTGTTTTAAAACAGTATCAATAGTGGAGCAGGTAGAAATATTCAAGTTACTGCAATATGTAAATACAAACTAAAAGCTTCAGTGGACTGAAAATCTCAGACATGGGCTTTTATTGTGAAAGATTTGCAAGCACTGTATGTTTAACCATTGAATATCGATATTCAAAAAGCCATATTTTCTGTCATAATAAAGATATCTTCATGAAATTTTCTTGGAGTCATTAAAAATGTCAAAAGAATATACAGAGTTAGTTATTTTATACAAAATATTCAAATTATCACAATTAAGACAAGGCTCAAATGGCAGGTAAATTTGCATAAATAATTAACCACA
Organism: Pseudochromis fuscus; assembly: GCA_900323345.1. NCBI lineage: Eukaryota > Metazoa > Chordata > Actinopteri > Pseudochromidae > Pseudochromis > Pseudochromis fuscus. Next base: position 8,616 of record OOFC01049862.1, read on the forward strand.
ACCAAGAGACATTGCATATAATTAACGATTTATTTTCATTTATTGTTTCTTGTCTTATTTCTTGTTTTATTTGTTTCAAATTAAAAGCCCTCTTTTGTTTCAGTGGACCCTGCATTTCTTAATACGGCTTTTATTTTGAAACTTTTACAGGTTGACGCCGGCCATTATTATAAACCCAGCTTTTAATAGACTACCAGTTAAATCTAAAGATGCATGTTTAGGAGGCAGCATGGTTGTTGTCAAACTAAACAAACAGAAGTAAGTTGATGATCTTTCATTAAAGGACAAAAATTTCGGCAAAGACTTGTGGGAGTGCGATAAAGTTTTGTATGTTGTGAAAATGCTTGACTCATTTTCAAAAAATTATGACAGAAAAATGACAAAAAAACAACTTTTATTTCTCATGGTTACAGCTAACATCTGTACAGCACCGAGAGAGAGACGCACAAACCTGAAACTCTACAACTTTGTGTTTATTTTGAACTCACCTCTTGGTTGGATTGTGAAGGGCTGCTTGGGAGTTTAGTGATGCAGTTCACTACAGGGATGTTCAGGATTGTTTACTTTCAGAGTCAAAGACACATTTAGCTTTCATGTTGTTTTTTTCCATTTCTCACTTTTTCTTCTTTTTACCTTCAAGTTTTACTTCATAGATTTACTATTTGTTTTTGTTACCTGCTGTTTTCTTCTATACCTTCTCGTGTGTGTGTGTGTGTGTGTGTGTGTGTGCCAGATAACCTGTCTGAGGTGCTATTGAGGTTAATGAGGGGAGACAGCATCAGGCTCCAGATCCCTTTAATAAACCCTGTCAGCTGCGACCGCCTGCTGCATGCCGATGGGTTATTCAAATGAATCACGGCTGCAGGAAGAGAATAAAGTCTGTATGACGGGGAATCTTTAAAAGACCTCTCGATGACTTGGACAAACGCTCCTGTGATGAGTTGGAGGCTCTGACGATGACAGTCACAGTTTCTGCAAATGGCGCCGAGCGTTTTGGGCGAACACTGAATTAGATAAAACTTCAAATTTAAGACCAAACAAGGTTCTTTAATATTTCCTGTAATAAAGTGACATTGTTAAAAAGGCAGCTCCTTCATGTCATTTTGCTGATGACTTAATAATATTCAACTCTTCTTCTATTGTGATCCATATCTGAACTGCTGCTTGTTGCTTATCAACTTCATGAAGTGTAGTTTACATAAATATATGTTTTCTCTCCATAATTCAGGATTTAGTCAAATATTTTAAAGATAGTTTATTTATTTTACTATTTTTAATTATGTTATTTATTTATTTATTTATTTTCTTATGTTTATCTGCTTGATCTTATTGTTTTAGGCCTATTTATAGCATCATTTTGGACTTATGCACTTGCTTTTTAGTTATAGTTGCATGGAAATGTTTGTTGTATTGTTTTTATGTTCAGCACTTTGGAAATATTCTCTTGTTTAAATGTGCTATATAAATAAAGTGGATTGGTTAATATTTCAAGTACTTTTTACCTTGAAATAAGTGAAAAAATCTGCCAAGTGAATATTTGCTTGGTAAGATGTCTTGAAATAAGATATTTAAGATGCATCGTCTTAAAACAAGTCCCTCCATCTTGATGAAATGTTACTTGTAAAGTAAATTATCTTAAATGAAGTGGGATGAGACATTTTGACTAAAAATACGACTGATAAACTTGCTAAGATTTTTCGTTTTTGCAGTGTACCTGTAACCTAATTGTTAAATTTCTTGTTTTTTACATTTAGATGTTTTCATAATTTTACTGTCATGAAACCATTAATTTCAAATTCACTTCAGAGAAATCATTTGTAATTGAACAGAGGTATTTGTTATTGACATGCTACAAAATGAGGTAACATTGTATTTACAGCAAAAACAATAATATATTCAGTTTAATTGTTCTTGCACACGTATATATCTCAATAATCACATTAAAATATCAAACATTACACAAGATTCACGAAAAATAAAGCCGCATATTGAATCTTAATGAAAGAAAAGTTCTTTCAAAGTAAAATAAAATGTACAAATCATCAGAGTTTGTGATGTCCAGTTGGCTCAGTTGACATCAGCGTCCACAGCCACACTTTTAAATACTCACTTTGTTATGAACATTTATCCTATCAGAGGGTTACAAGGGGGCGGGACCCACCCCACCTGACATGGGGTGAAAAGAGGCGGGGCATAGGTTCCCAGTCAATCACAGGCCTGACACGGAGTCGGACAACCATTCACACCTATGGGTTATTTCAAGTTGTCAGTTGATGTGTTTGGTTGTGATGTGCTTCCTGTGAATTCTTATTAAACAGGAAGTCGTCATTTTGTTTTGCAAGATTAGCTCTCCCAGCAGATTCCCCCCGTCGCTGCTCAGATCCTGCGAGAGCTTCCTCCAATCTGCACAATCCAACAAACCATTTGCTATAAACAGAGCCTGAGTATTTCTACCTCCATGCGTCTGTTAATTCAACACAACAGGGGTGATACAGAACCAGCCATTTCTGTGAATTGTGAGAAAACTTTACAAAAAAACCGAGTTGGAAAGCACTCACCCACGCCTCCACACCACATGTATAAATGCTCCTGTGTCTTCATATATCTCCAGCATACATCATCAGGCTCTGAGCCAGTGCTCTGCAGCCCTGTGGGGGGCTGGTAAAACAGAAAGCTTGATTAACTCGACCTCCTGAGGAGAAACAGTCGACAGTCTTCTCCTCTGTACTCCCATGTTCACTGTTAAATCTGTAATCTGCCCCATGTTTCAGCAGCTGATGGTTCTTCATCTTGCTGCTGGTCTGTTTCTTACTGGTCTCTGTGATCCCTCAGAATATGGAGGCACTTCACCTGATGTGATCCAGATCTGGGTCGTTTGAAGTTGGTAAATAAGATGAGCAGCAGTGTGATTGAAAATGATTTAAAAAGACATTTTTTTCTTTCAGGTCAGCTTTAAAGGAGACATATTATACTGTTTTCAGGGCAGTTTAGGTAAGTCTTATACGGCTCTAGAAGATGTCTGTGAAGTTTCTTGATGAAACTCCACTTTGATCCTGTATTTTACTGCCTCAAAAACACTCATTTACACTGGTACCTACTCGCTTTGCTTCGCTTTGGTTTTGGCGCATTTACACTGGCAAAAAAGTACCTTGATCTTGGTACCTGGTACAACTTTTCATACCTCCTCTCCTGCAGTTCCAAAAAAAGTACCCGGTCAGGTCGGAGCAGGTACTAAAATCTTATTGGTCAGAGTCGTCACTGCGTCATTGCGTCATCACTGCCGTCGCTGTAACCAGGAAACCAGCGCAAGTCAAGGAAATGAAAATGAGATAAATCCACTCCATTGTGAGGCTGCAGCCTGTGTAATTTATTGATTTGTTTAACCTTTATTTATCCAGGTGGGACAGTTGAGACCCAATTCTCATTTACAAGTGTGACCTGGCCAAGAGGCAGCACATAACAGATATACACACAACAAAACACGCAATGACACACAACAAGCAACAATACAGTAACGTGTAAAATCACAGTTTAAAAGCAGGTACAGCAGTGATCAGGTAGTTCGGACGAGATATATTTAAAAGATGACACAAGTGTGGTGAGTTTAAAATGAAATGTGTGGGTCTTTATAACGCAAACCGAGTTTTGGCTGCACTCATGTCGCCGCCAAACTTCTCGGAGGCGGATCCTACTCTTCTGGGGTGGAATACTCTGCAGGGATTGGCTAACACAGACCCTGTCAGAGGCCGTCTGATATATTGTGACATCACAACATATCAGAATCCAGAACGGCTCATTTTACCCCAGGTATTTCTCTTCAAGCAGCTCAGCAACAATGAGATGGTTTTAAAATCCGACAGTCAGTGGACTTGGAGGCAGCCACACACCAAACAGTTTATATTAAAGACCCTTTAAAAGTGGATTTTCTATAACATGTCCCCTTTAAGAAAACGTGATAGTGTTTTATCCAGAACTGTGCACACTACACAGGTTGGACTGTGTTGTAGTCAGCTCTCCCATTATCACATGACAAGAGAAAATGATCTGCCGTGTGTGTGTGTGCGACTGTGTATTTGGTTGCGATCTGACAGATGAGCAGAGCTGTGGTGGTTTTACCAGATTAAAGAAAGACCTGCAGCACCTCTCACACTGCAGGCCCCCGAGGAGCTGCTCTCTCTTTCCTTAATGTTTGCCTCTGTCTTATAAGGTCACTCCATATCTCCACACACACACACACACACACACACACACTTGTACTCAGTCCAAGTTTCCCAATGAAATGCCTTCCTTGTACTTGAAGAAAAAAAACTTTACAGTAGCTCATATTTCTTCTCTTCAGACGAGTATAGATCTCTGCAGTCATGGGTCTAAATATAAACTGCAGATAGAAAACGAGAATAATACAAATAAGGAGAAAATGTGTGTGAGAGAGGAAGGAAATAGTGATTGCATTCATTTTGTAGTCAGATCTTTTGTTCTGCGTCTAAGAACGGAGGAAGGAACCATCTCCATTTAGATTGCTTTCTGTGGCGAGAGGACACACACACACACACACACACGTGCACAGTCACAATGCATGTTAGTGTGTGAACATTTCAGTACACCACAGCCTTTACTTCAAGTTTTATCATTCACCGAGTTCTGTTTTTATCCATGTTCCTGTTTCATATCCTCAGAAAATAAATTAGCGTTAGCGCTGTTGTTGTTTGTGATTGATAAAGCAGCTCATTGAACCGCCTGCTTCAAAAAAAAAAACCCAAAAACAGTTGCCAAGAAAGACTTTACAAAGTTACTACCTATATTTCAAGGTGGCAGCTTTAATGCAATAGAAGAAACATCCAGTGTAAACAGTAAACAGGTGTTTGTAGTGCACTTCAGTAGGATTCATCCTCTATAAAAATGTGCAACACAGACTTCAATAAATGCAGGAACCAGCCAACATGTAGGTAAACAAATGCTAAAATGCTAAGCTTCAGTTATTTATTTGTTAGAAGGAGCGGGCTTCATTAAGAAATCAAATACCAGGACAGAATGTGTGTGTGTGTGTGTGTGTGTGTGTGTGTGTGCAGTTTTCTTTCAGATACATTATTTATTTCATTCTTTAAAACACAGAGGATAAATGTGGAGTTGCTGTTAATTTAGTTTTTGCTGTTACTTGTTTTTTGCTCTCACATCAACAAAATAGACACATGTTAGATGAGCTTTTTTCTATTTCTGTTTTTCAAATGTCTTTCTGATGTCAGTTATACTATCATTTTTTGAACATGCAACAATGGATGCTAAAGTCATTGTGTTCACTTTGGCTTTTTTTGTTTTCTGTAAGTGTTCCCAATGTGGGATAGACAAAGAAATATGTCATCTTATATCATTTCATCTCATCTTATGTAATGTCACCTCATCTCATGTCAT